>WOGR01010189.1:0-11021 GCA_015342045.1 Leptinotarsa lineolata
ATTGTTGGAGATTCCAAAAATAATATTATATACAGAGTGTTCCATTTAAAAAATCAAAGTTGCTACTGCTTTCTAATAGAAGCGGCAACACCGCATTGTCGAAAATATTTTAGTTGGCTAGAGAATGTCCAAATATGCCCTCCATTAAATTTTCAAAGTGATCCGTTGTCTGGTTCACCAGAAACGTCTAATGTGCCATCCACCGTGAATCAGCCTGTATATCGGCAGATAAAAACTCACATTAACGTTGTCTGGAAACAGAAATGGCAAGTCTCAACTACTAATAAACTACGCAATGAATCCGAACATGGAAATTAAAAATTATGCTGACCTCAGTCGCAAAAACCAAACTATCATAAGTCGTCTCAGAATCGGACACACCCGACTCACACACCAACATATTTTGAAAAAGAAAGCTCGGGGTGAAAAAAATGTTGTAAAATCGTTCGTTCCGTTAACCAGCTGACTAACGTCAACTATCAGAAGTCGAAACTTGTGCGAGCAAATGGATTAACGAAGCCTTACCTTTTAACGTGCGATTACCCAGCACGGTGGTCCGGCGGGGAATCGAACCCCGGTCTTCCGCTTGAAAGGCGGATATGCTAACCTCTACACTACCGAGACCACTCTCCGGATATACTGAGAATTTCAGAATTTTCTCAACTACGTATTGTTGGTCAGGTAAATGCAAAACTTTGCCCCAATTTAACCGCCTTCGTATGTCTCATAGTTTTCGAGATATCAATGGTGAGGTTCGAATTTGAAACACCCACACCAACCGAAAATTGAGTAGCACACCAATCGGAAATTTTCAATCAATTCATTTCAAAGCTCGAGAAAATTGAACTTTATACATCTTTCTTCAAAATATAATGATTCATAACTAGGATTTGAAGACAGTGATCGAATAATCAGCTGGTTTTTTTTCTTAAAACTTTTCGTCCGTGAACTTTAATACTTATGGAAAAATAGTTTCTCGTTTGTCCAATAAAATCGCTCGGACAAGAACCATGGTTAAGTAGATCTGTTTTTTAGGAAAATTTTCCAGATTATTTATAACATTATGATATTACAAGTGGAAATGTCTCAATAGTCGAGTATTAAAATTGTTGCACATAACATTTTCCTAAGCTTCAAATAATAAATTGAGGTGAGCTCTGTTGCATAAAAAAACACCCTTCAAATTATTGGTCGAGAAACGAATATATTTATAAGCAGTCAATTTGGGCCTTCAAAAGTTTATACAAAAATATTTCAGAAGCCTGTTTTTGATGTTTTGCCAATGACATGAGACATGATTTCTCCAATCATAGGAATCTTCAGCGGATCTAAACGCTTCATATATTTCTCCAACGTATCGAAATGAAATTAATGATCCCGAATCTGAATCAAGGATCATTCCTCACACTCGAAGCTCCCGTCGATTAAAAAAATTTGAATATTGTTATAAAATATCGGAAAAGTGCGTAATCATTCGGCTCTTTTAATGCCCCCAATGATCAAGCCTGTCTGACAAGTAGAAGGCTGCTGAAGGAGGATGAAAAATGACACTAATATTTTATCGAGTGATCAGATGGCGCCCTGCATACGAACTCAAGGATAATGAGACGGGTTGAGTTTGATACCCTTCGCCTCGTTTCGGTCCCGTCATGCCACGGTCTCGTTACTTTTCTGACATTCGGGGACAACTTTCGAAATCGAAACTTCCAAACCTTATAGAATATTACTTTATAATGAAGTTTGGGTATCTCGTTTATTTGCAGCTGGAGTTTGAATCGAATCGTTTCAAGGGTTTATAAAATTAGTGCTTTAAATACAGATTTTGAAATGTCGAAGATATTTCCCAAATGCAAATGAGCATCAATAATAACTGGTTTTCAAAAACAAATATATAAGCTGTCTGTTTAAAAAATGAAGTGAATTTTCATTTTTCTGGAAATAATCTTTATTTATTCATCAATTTCTATTTTATTTCCCTCCAAAGTAGTCCCCTCCATATAAAATTACTTATATGTAATACACTTATTTACAATATTCGAAGCAGATCTGATATGTACTTTTTGGTATGTCCTTGAGCTCTCTTAGCGATTCGATATTTATCTCGTCATTCGTCGCAGAAAGCCGTCCTTTCATGGGTCCCTTCAATCTTGGAAAAAGAAAAAAGTCGCAGGGGACCAAATCTGGTGGATACGGTGGCTAAGACATGATTGCGGTGTTGTTTTTTCAAAAAAATTATGAACAATGACGAGTGAGCAGGGGAATTATCGTGATGCGAAAGTCATGAATTGTTTTCCCACAATAACGGTCGTTTTCTTCGTATTACTTCTCGCAAGCGCCGCATAACTTTCAGATAATACTCCTTATTGACCGTACCTGCGACCATGTGGCGAAAGCTCCTGATGCACTACGTCACGGTAATCGAAGAAAACAATGATCGAACTGGACGTGCATCTTTGGTCATGGCTCTCCTGAGCTTTCCCATTTGGTTTCGATATCATAACCGTACAGTGCATTTCTTTAATGTCCTCCCCCTCTTTAAATTTTGAACGGGTCAACTAACAAAATTGAAATTTGGGATGATGAAATTAATGCATGAATAATTCATTTTGAAGTGAAACACATGAAACTTTCAAGATGGCGACTGGGCGCCACCTGGAAAAAAAATTGAATAGAAAGGGGGATTTTGTGACACATCATTTTGAAGCTCGTGACAAATACTTTGCAACCCTAGAATATCTTCACCCACTACAAAATGGCAAAACATTTAATAATTTCCTGAAAACAAACACATTAATATTGATATTTTTAGGAATATTCTTTTTTATCTGCCATATGGCAATTCCAACGACCCTATAAGGTTTATTAAGTTATTTTTTGTTTATAAAAACGACAAAAGATGTCAGTATCTACGACAATGAACATCATTCTTCAATTAGAATATTCTCATTTGAATTGAAGGGGTTATATTTTATTAGGAGTGATTAATTATTTTTGGAAAGAAAGTTTTTGGCTTTCTACTACCCCATCTTGATACATAAAATGTGGGAATCTTCCAAAGAAAGTAAGGAAGCAATCATTCTTAAAAGAAGTAACTCTGAACATAGATGTGTAGATCATTCAAAGAAGTAACTTTCAGACACAAAATGGAAGAAAAAGGTCTTCTGAAACAGCTACTTTCATATAAATATTGAATAACACGAAAGAGAAAATTCTTTCGAAACAAATACTTTTATATGAACACTGAATTATACAAAAAAAACTTTTCTCTACTCAGTTTGTATTCCAAACGTTCGTTTTAGATTTGAATCAGATATCATTCACAAGATTTTTACACGATATACTAAATGAAAGATGAAAAAAATTCACTCACATGGAACTCAGCCATCCTCACTGGTAGACACATTTTTGTCACAAGATGGAGTAGTAGAAAGCCAAAAACTTTCTTTCACAAAGTAATTTATCTTATCATTAGATCATAAATATTTTGTGTTTGGGCTAAGGTTTTAACTATAGTTGTCTTTCAGTGAGAGCTGAAGAGAAAGACAAGAGAACGAACATCAATCGGCCATTGATATCGAAGCTTGACTTTGCAACGGACCCTTTTTGGGAAACGGATACCTTCGTCAAGTTTCGTTGGTAATATTCAATAATTTTCAGCCTTGAAGACATCAACCATAAGGTTAACTACTTGAAATATTTCAAAAACACATTTTTCGAAAATGAAATTATTTGCTTCTTTGTCACTAATCCACGAATTACATTGGATTTACTAGAAAATCGGGAAAAACTTCTGGTGGTATATTATCGAACCTTGATCACTGGTTAGAATTAGAATGAATGATACAATTTTAACTATTATACATGCATAAGCTATCTGTTCAAAAATTTAAATGAATTTTCATTTTTCTCAAAAATCATTTATTCATTCATCAATTTCTATTTTGTCCTCTTCAAAGTAGTTCTTCTCAGATACTGGTAAAGTAACTTGTGCCAGCATTTTTTCAAATCCTCAAAGCAGTTCTGATATGCACTTTTTGGTATCTCCTTGAGCGATTCGGATTTTATCTCCTCAATTGTCGCGAAACACCATCCTTTCATGGGTATCTTCAATCTTGGGAACAGAAAAAAGTCGCAGGGAAATCTGGTGAATACGGTGGCTGAGGCATGATTACGGTGGCTGAGGCATGATTACGGTAATGTTTTTGGCAAAAAAATACGAACAAGCAGGTGAGCAGGTGAATTATCGTGTTGTAAAAGACATGAACTGTTTTTCCACAATACCGGACTTTTTTTTTCGTATTGCTCATACCTTC
Organism: Leptinotarsa lineolata; assembly: GCA_015342045.1. Taxonomy (NCBI): domain Eukaryota; kingdom Metazoa; phylum Arthropoda; class Insecta; order Coleoptera; family Chrysomelidae; genus Leptinotarsa; species Leptinotarsa lineolata. The sequence continues at coordinate 4,314 of WOGR01010189.1, forward strand.
GAGACAGTAATCCGTATTGATCGTACGAGCATGTAGCAAAAACTCCTGATGCACTACATCATGGTAATCGAAGAAAACAGTGAGCTGAACCTTGACATTTGATTGAATTGGCGTGCTTTTTTTAGTCTTGACCATCCTGGGCTCTTCCATTGGAACGATTGGACTTTGGTTTCGATGTCATAACTATATACCCTTAATTCCTCTTCAGTTATGACCCTCTTAAGAAAATATGGAAATATGGATATTCGCAAGTGAACCTTGGGAATGTATTGTCGTGAAACAAAACTAATTTTTGGTTTCGCGAGCTCCTGTGCAAACTCCACCCACTCAGAGCGGACAAATAGAAAATGTGGAGAAAGCTGTTTTTCCATGATATTTCAGCTTGGTTTACGAAAATCAAGATGTGGATTCCTAAGTGTTAGAAAAATCTTTTGCAAGATTAGTAGTGTTCGTTTATTTTGAATAGAAAAAAAGTTGATTTTATGGAAAATGGCTTTTTCACTAAGGGAAATCGAGCTTTTCTCTAAGAAGCATCGATAGAGTTTCTTAGTAGCTATCGTTTGATATCTGAATCGTGTTTCTAACGTGAATGGGTAGAATTTTATTTAGATTTTGGAATTGAAAATTATTACAATTTTCAAACGCAATTTTCAGGTTGAAGGGCTAGGAATATCGACAAAGTTTATTTCACTTTTCGATTCAGCTCAGTGAGTTTTACCCGAAAACGAGGAAAACGAAAATTAAGATTTTCGAAATTTCCGAAGATTCTCGAAATTTCTCTCTGTACACCCGGGGAACCAAAACGGACAATCAAGCGACAGGGAATTGGCTAAGGAAAATGCGTAGGTCTTTCGGGGAATCACCTTGCGTTGGAGCTGACGATCGCTGATTGGGAGGAGAGAATTTGCCGCTTCCGTATAAGTATAGGAGAGTTCAAGCAGTGTTAGTTAGTCGACTGGAGAGCTTGAATGAGTGAAACACGCTTCTTGACTTTGAAACGAATTCTGAAGAAAGTTTTTGGAAGAAATTTTTATTGGAAAAAGTTGCGGTTGTAGTTTAAATTTGGTATTCTTTGGAAATTAGTGGTTTGCAGTATCTCTAGTCCTTGTTAGGGCTGGATAGAAAACATTGAGGAGCGGCGAAGTGATTGGATGTTTTGGCGAAGGTGCTTAACCATACCTTGGAATGTTCAGGTTCCTTTTGGCACTCCGTCAAAGAAAAGCAGCCCAACTCCTACCAAAGAAAAGCAGGTCCTCACTAAAGTTGCTCGGTTCTACGTATCTCAGGCCCAACCTTGCGGTGTTAACTGAATAAGATATATTTTGGGATTAAATTCGAGGAGGTCAAGACATCATTAGATCAGTCCTTCGGGCTATCGACTCAACTTAACCGTTGGGACCCTCTACTGTGCATCGATAACCTGTGTTTCAAATCCTGCGAGCGGAGATGGTCAGTCTCGTCTAAGTTTCGAAAACGAGGACACTAGAACCTCGCCCTTGGTCGCAGAGCGATAAACCCCTGGCACTTTCGGCTCGTTTGCAAGGCGGACAGCTAGAGAAAACGTAAATTTTCAAAGGACAGAGTCCTCAAACCGCGATAATATACCGGCAAGTCATCGAGTATTAAACCGATTTAGGGTATTAAATACTCCGAATACGCTGAGGATAGATGCAGAAATTATCGCCAGGGAACGTCAGGAGATGTTGCCCGAGAATGTACCTGGACCACATATACTAAAGGGAAACACTAGGTCCTAGAGCATGTCGCAATTAGGGCTCCGCGCGAAGCAAAATCTGTTGGCGCGATCCCTTATGTTGAGATCGGCCACAAAACCAAAATTTCATTTTAATCCGTATACGGAGAGAAATGAAATTTTTAACCGGAACCAGCGGGAGTACAACCTTGTACTCCCTGTATACAGGCTATACAGTCACCATGTGGAACTGGAAATTCCACGAGAAACAAGCCCATTGATAACTTCGACTAGGAGTCTGTGGAGTGATGACGACGATGACATCGAAAGCCAAACTTCCCGACGCCCTCAGGAGGAAACTCTAAGAGGTTTTGAAGAGACGAACGCACAGCGCACAGCTGTGCGAGCGAGAGACTGGCGCCCTAGCGAAAGTGCTAGGGGGTGATGGTAAGTCAGAGGGTTACCCTGAAGCCAGGGAGGGCTTGGGGGTAGCTTCATGGTGAGGCCAGTACCCGACAACCAGTTTCCGCGACGAATGTAGGAATCCAGAGCAAGCTGGACGAATACAACTTTCCGTCGTACCCCGACAAGAGCTGAGACCTGAAATCCCTAGGTCTCAGGTCTGGAAGGCCAGCCGGCCGTTACGGCGAAGGGTAAGCGGAAATGAGGGGCGCGGTGTAGGCGAACACGCCCTCTCGCTGAGCCGACCTAACCCTCACGGAGGACAGTATCTACTTTAAAATTATTCCTTAATGTTATATTCGATCATGAATCTCACAGTTCGTTCAAAAAGATACTTTCTAACAGAAAATAAGAAACATGTAGGCGAACACGCCCTCTCGCTGAGCCGACCTAACCCTTACGTAGGACAGTATCTACTTTGAAATTATTCCTTAATGTTATATTCGATCATGAAACTTACAGTTCGTTAAAAAAGATACTTTCTAACAGAAAATAAAAAACATGGAATTGGAAAGTGGAAACAAGTACTCGTATTTCCCAGAGTTAGTAAGTTAATAATGAAGTCAGCGTAACTAGAAACTGCAATAGCTTTATATCACACTAGTTTGTAAGGAGTTTTCTGGTGTAGCGGTTGAACTCGGGCCGTGTAAACCAAAGATCGTGGAGCATATCAAACACCGATTACAGTTTTTTTTTATTTACTCAACTTTCAAACTATTCGAATTTGAAGAGAATAACATATATGGAAAATATTTTTCGAATGTTTTTTTTTTAGTTGCTTGCTACATGATGTACACTAGGTATGAACGTCGATATTGAATTATTGTTTCCTGGGAAATAGGCTGGTAGAGAAACTTGGATGGCTACATCTTGGGTGCAGAAGTATATAAGAAAAAATGTCGATCCTGTGTCTTCATAAAATGTATCATTATGGCAAGACCGAAGAGTATTTGTTCATACAAACAAAATTCAAGAAGATGCAGTCAGATATATTGGTCACGTTACTGAAACTGCCCCGGATGTTTATATGGGTATAATCTTCAAGTATAGTCAGTGGACATACTTGAAGACTGGCTATAAATCAAATCATGTAAAGGAACAATTTGTTCAGGCCAGTCTCAAACTCCCTACAATGTAGGTTAATGAACGAACAACTAATCCCCTGGCTGATACCAGAGGAGTAGTTGTGATACCAGATCATTTGATTTATATGGGTATATTAATTTTCCGATCTTTGAAGTCGTGAGGTATGTATACTCAGTAAAAAGTGAGTTTTCGGGTGACCCTGTCGCACATGGGGACGGTCACAAAGAAATGTTTGAGAGAGAAACGGTGGGGAACGATGCACCTGTGATTTCTTCTTGGCTTTTTGAAAGGTGAGGGCTTGAGAGTCTTGCGAGAGCCACGAAGGAAGCGGTCAACAGAGCCCGTCGAGGGGTTCATCCCTCGGCCGTCAAGGCTGAGGATGGTGGCCGAAATAGAAGAGATAATTAGGTGCGTGGTGCGAAATTTAAGGTAATTCAAAATAAAAGTGTTGGTGTTGAAGACACACCGGATCAACAGAACCTAGGGGTTGACCAAAGAGGCGTTATGTAAGTGATTGTTTTTTCGTTTATATACTAACCAGTTGATATTGAGAGATTTCACATTTTATTTTGTCTGAATCCATTTTCTATTTGCAAAGAGGTTATATAATGTTGGTTCCTAATGTGGGTTATTTAGCTAGATTTCAAATTACAATTAATAAAAAAAAGAGAGCAGATTCGGTTATATACCACTTTCCCTGAAGTGAAAGTAAAACTAAATTACATTTTACTGTAAATAGTACAGTCAAGTTGGCGGCATTTTCTTTGTTCAATTTTTTATTTTATATAATTAATTTTTTTTTCATTTATAAGATTTTACACGTTGTTTTTTTGTTTGTGTTTTTCATAGAGTCGTTGTTTCAATCATTATACTTTATATTTGAAACCTTGGACTTTCATTTTATCTTGGACTGGCGATCGGCACGAACCCTACATACAGCCTTTTCGGAATTGCCTAACATCTAAACTTTGATGTGGAGATATCCGCATCTTATGACAGCCGCTGCTAATTAATTAATGAATTTAATTTTAAAAGACTGAATAAGAGCAAAAATAAGGCTACTCTTTTATACTGTGATGCCTATCCTGGATTCCTGTAGGAAAGCAAGGTCGACTTTGGAACTTTCTTCAGGGGACATAAGAAGTGGCCTTGGTAGTTGATTCATTCACGACGCCTTCATCTGTCATCCCAAGGTCGAAAGAAGCGTTGGTTCAGATGATTAGGTTAAAACACTTCGTTTCTAATGAGCAAGCTGGTTTCTTAGATCCTTTCGACGAAACGGGTTCTATCTTCGTTTTTGAAATGCTGATTCAACTATTTTTTCTCAGGTTTTTTTGACGAGACGTTACGCGTCTTCGTCTCTTGAGAACCAGATGTTTTCCCAGCCCTAGTCTTTCTGAACTATGGGTTTGTACCAGTGGTTTACTCAACCCGTGTTTGGGTGGGGGTTATCTTTTGTCCGCTTCATCCGAGTGATTCGAAAAAGCAGTCGCTTGGTAACCTTCTTCACGGATGGGAGTAGAGATTCCGCAATATGTAACTGACTCCTTTGATCGATTCACAAAGATCTGGGATGTTACGGAATGATGTTCTGAAATATTTTGGAATGCTTTCAAATACTCTTCAATTCTCAGAACTGTTTTAAAACTTTCAAGAGGGAGAAACTGCTAGTCCTCGTATGTCCAAAAGCTCGCCCTACAAATAAAACGGGAACCTTTTTTATAGGCAAGCTGATGTGAAACTATGACAAATAAAAGTGGGCATATAATAGTTATACTACTCCTGCGAAGGCGAGTCGAAAAACTGGCATTAGTCGCTTTTTTTAAATAAACGCGTGATTTCATAATCCATATTTATAATAAATGAAAATATTATAAAATGCACAATTGTTTGAAAAATGAAATACAATGTCCCAGGTAATGGACTGAATTTGATGTCCATTTGAGGTTTTATGTTTGTAATTCTGTGCGTTCCACTAAGCGCTCACAACGATCAAAATGCTCCTACAGCCGTTCCACATACCGTGCGTTCCACCATTAACTCTTTCCGTGCGTTCCACTAAGCGCTCACAACGATCAAAATGCTCCTTCAGCCGTTCCACATAACGATCGCGGTCGTTGTGGTTGCCGCGAAAACGTCACTCATGACGTCATTACTTTTGCTCACGGTAAGCTCACAACGACCCATCTCAGAAAGTGGGTCGAAGTGGACGTTCAGAATATTTGGCGCATTTTTTTAAATATGACAAATGTTATCTGTCATTCGTAATTCATATCCAATTTCTTAACTTATTCCATTTTTCAGTCTCATAAGTAATCAATGGAATAATTACTCACACATAATGAAGTAAATTTAAGAGTAACATAAATTTAGAGTATAATCAAAATGTTCAAGTTGACATGACATTTTCAAAATTTACATTGCAATATGTGATGGAAGATCATGTACCTGGAATGACTTTTGAATTCTTCATTTGAATAACGATGAAATATACCCTCATGATTATTAATACGTGGCCTAAAATTTCGGTTTTCATGATTATAATATTGTAAAGTTGCATTCCACTCTCCATCTGAACTGTATGAACTAGTTTCTGGAGCACTATTGCGTCGCATCGACAAATATCCAATTGCCGTAAAAGACATTTGGATTACATTAAAACTCAATTTGTTCAACAACTTCACGGAAATTATATATAAAAAATTGAGTTATACTTTTTTAAAAATAAATAAATTTATCCTGCAATTATTGAAACTTATTGTTGAGGTTTACGTAACCTCATTGAAACTTCCACTTCATTTCTTCAACCTCGCTATTTGTAATGTTCACATGAACACCCAAAACACTCCAAAATCTATTCCACTTGAGTTTACGACAGTACCGGTCGCAACCAAGTGGAACGGGAAAAACTGCGGTCGTGAGCGTGATCGTTGTGAGCGCTTAGTGGAATGCAGCCATGGTCACTCAAACCACAGAATACCTCACAGTGACATTTGGCACGGAATAAGAACCATTAACTCTTTCCGTGCGTTCCACTAAGCACTCACAAAGATCGAAATGCTCCTTCAGCCGTTCCACATAACGACCGCGGTCGTTGTGGTCGCGTCGAAAACGTCACTAATGACGTCATTACTTTCGCTCACGACAAGCTCACAACGACCCATCTCAGGAGGTAGGTCGAAGTGAACGTTCAGAATATTTTGGCGCATTTTTTAAATATGCAATAAATGTGACATTCGTAATTCATATACAATTTCTTAACTCATTCCATTATTCAATCTCATAAGTAATCAATGGAATAATTACTTACACATAGTGAAGTAAATTTGAGAGTATCATACATTTAGAGAAAAATCGGCTAAATTGTAGTTTATGGGATACTCACGGATTTTCGTGATTTTTTCAGGGATGATACTACATGATGGTAGGAGTTCAGAACACTTTTTATTTTTAGTCGGTCTCAATTA
>WOGR01010190.1:0-11020 GCA_015342045.1 Leptinotarsa lineolata
TGACAGCTCCTATAATTGCCCACAACAAAAAATGACTGGATCACATTTTTTCGTACAAAGGCTAGGACGACATTATACCAAGAAAAAAGTTAACAAGGAGATAGCTGAAAGTAATGGGTGTCCTTCAAACATAATGGAAACGTCAATTAGGAAAAGAAAAGTTATGGAGTACCTTCGTGAATTCTTGACTTTTTTGAAAGGCGAAACCTTAAAACTCATAGCTCTCTCATATGAACTGAAATGAACCGAAAAACTGGTTAAAATATAGAAGTGGTTTCCAAAACTGCTTGTATACTTCAACGAGTGTTGAGTAACTCGAAATACAAGACAACAGAAAAAGAAAATTCTGAGACTTGCGAAATAAGCTGTGAGAATTGCAATCAAAAGTATGTTGGTCAAACTATGCGTACAGTGAAGGCTCGCTACAAAAAGCATTCAAATTTCTTTCATACGAACAAAAATACACCAACGGATGGGTTCAAATATGGAAATGGCTTTTAAAACTCCTCGTTCAGCTCAACGTGTGTTGAGTAACTCAGAAGAAAAGATAACGGAAAAATACTGGGATTCACGAAATAAGCTCTGATGAATGTAATAAAAGTGTATTGGTCAAGTCAACCAAACTGTGATAGCTCGCGAACCAAGGAAATCCGGTGTTGCTCAACATGCCATATTAGAGAACGGCCACAGAATAAGTGGAATATGCTTGATATTTTGGATGCCGTTACATCACAAAAAGTACCAAGATGCCTTCAATAGTTCACAAATCGAAAAATTTGACGACAACGATTCCTTTTCTAACATCCCTTTGTTCATACTCTAACGTTTCTACAGATACAGTTGTAGTATCAATCAGGTTGCAACTAATATTGGACACGACGACAAAATATTATATAAGGTGATGATTTGTCCAGATGCATGTTATATTCACTTTCTTGAATTTGACTTTTTAAAAAACACTTTTTATTTTCAAACACAACTTTTACAAAATGACGTTACTCAAGACAAAAACTTAATACTAACTCTACGTTACAACGAATACTTGGTAATGAACTAAATTGAATGAATCAATGTTTTGCCTCGCAGGGTCAATTTATAATATGTAGACAACAGCGTCAGCAGTAGACGATGGGAAAATAACAAAGGTATTGAGTTCTGCTGACTCTGCTGACTTGCAATCCTGGAAGTCGTTATCTCGGTAACCTGATACCGGTGAGATCGTCCTACTCACGATATAACATGCATATAGAAACATTACCTCATCACAGGAAATTGGTCTTAGTTATCTCGTGATAATATTAATTTTTTTAGCGAAACGGCCATCGAGAGAATATTTTTGTTGTGGTATAGAAATAATATTTTCAATATATCCCGTTTCATCCTAATGGATGTGGTTCTGAAGATTGAAGAAATGGAAGTTTTTTCTCTAGATAGATCTACAACATTCCTGAATATTTGGGAGAGATTGGGGACATTCCACAACATATTGTTATATACTGGGTTATTTTGAAAGGTTCGAGTGTATTCTGGAATGTTCTGGAATATCTTGCAACATCGAATATCATTGTGAAATGGTCAAGCGAGATACAATGTGGTAATACTCTATTGGAGTTCAAAGATTCCAGAACAAACCTGGATTTTCTGGAATGTTGTGGAATATTCATAAATATCTCGGTACATCCACATCTCATTATGGAATATTCCGGAAAAGTCCTGAATACCAAGGAATTGTTTTTTTTTTTTGGAACATGATGGACTAAACCGTTTTGTGTTGGAATAAAAACTCCAGTAAGATTCATTACTACACCAAAGGTTCTTACTACACCAAAAGTTCCAAAACAGTGCATTGAAAGTTCCTTCAACTCATTTCATCTGGCCGATATACTTCTCACAGCCTGACTTATGGAAAATATAAACCAATTTGATACGACTTTTGGCACTTGAATTGTCCCACAGTTAGTATGGGAGATATTCAGAGGTGGCAGCTAGTTCTTCTAGAGCAATGATGAATCTGCTGAAGGGGCATTGTAGCCTCGAAAAACTCATGAGGTCTCGAAAGGAAAACAAGAAAGCAACAATAGATGTATAAATATCGCCCACTCTCAGCTCAAATTCTGGTCCAACATAGAAACCAGCTAGAAATTTGTTGCACAATGAAGTTACTTTCCCATATCTGATATTCAGTTCGTATAATTTTTCACGAAGTTAATGATTATAACACATAGCGAATCCCAAAAATGGAAAAAATCATATCAGTGAAAAATATTACACAAATACAATACGTGGGATGAATTTTTTCAAAGCGAATTGGCTGTCACTCGATAAACCAAACCGACATATGAAAGTTTCTGTTGGTTCTATGGAAAGATTCATCAAATTTTTCGATTTATCTGTAGATTTCTTGCAACTTACCAATCTGGGCATCTTGACTTGAATCGTTCGAGAAGTGATTTCGATTGTTTTCGATATATCCGTGCGTCATTTTCTTTATGAATATTCGAAATTCAATTGAATCACAATCAGAGAAAAATCAATGATCATAAAATGTAGTTATCACTAGAACTCTTTCGTTTTTGATATCCAAATGAACTTATGATTGTGAAATTTTTGACTGTTCTACATGCCGCATATCAAATGCGCCATTCAAAATGTGCCTATCCAATTCATCCTCATTTTATAAAATATCACAGGCATGTCTTTATATCAACTGAAAACACCCCGATGAATTTTGTTTTATTTTTTTGGTCAAGGAGGACTTTCTCAGACTCATCAGCTAGACTCAGTCTGGGGATGGAGAGTGAATATTTTCAATGAATTTGGCATTTTGCATCTCTCATGACAAATTGAACATCTCTCGGCGTATGAGGAAACACTGGTGTCTTGTCAATACCGTGTGAGTTCTGAAGGTGATGATGATATATTTTCAGAGCCACGACATGTTGATGGATATAATCTGAGACTGTATATGCTGCCTCTCAGGCAAAAATCTCCATCAATCCTTGAGGGTAGTGGAAGAGTACATGCATGCTATCGGTATGAAATTCTGGATAGGCAAATGTGCAATGGTCCACCTCAAAAGAGGACGATGCGGGGACTATGGAGAGGATGTGCAATTCGTAGATGAAAGCATCCTACACCATCTCGATGCCGGAGAGACGAATACTTATCTCGAGGTGAAACAACGCCACTGACAAGATGAAACTCTCTTTGCGGCAAGTATCAGTACAAACTCCGACGGAACTGATCATCGGAACTCTCGGGAAAAAAAATTTGCTGCAACAAATATGCTTGCTATTTCAATCTTACTCCACTCGTTTGGGGTAGTAAAGTAGGCTCGAGAGGAGCTGTATAGGCTCGAGAGGAGCTGTATCAATTCGACGTAAAAATCCAAAAAATTATGCATCTCCGTAGGAGTTTGCATCCCAAATCGTCCGTTTCACAGCTGTATACTTCCCCCGACAATAGGGAGGCCGTGGATTTTGGAGTTTGGAGTGTCTACATGACAAAATGGTACTGGATATAGCCTGCAAAGTCGTCAGGAGTTTGAATCCCTTTCTCTGCATTGTTCGCCATCATGAGAGAGCAGGAATTGAAGCATTTCTCTTTAGGACAGCTGCACAAGCAGCTGATAAACTCGGTTCAGTTTTCGACACTGAACGGGGCGATTGCAATTCTGTCACTGAGTTGAAATCCGTTCAGTAAAAGGCTCATATGAAAGCCGCAGAGATCACCTCAATTCTGAGGCAACACAAGGATGAGCCAATGCTTGGGGTCTTCTTTAATAACATTGAAGACCTTGGCTTATCAAAACGCCTGACTTCCGCTTTCCTTAGGTCGAGTGGGCTGAAGTCGGAAACTAAAGGGTTCATCATGGCATGCCAGGATAGTGTCTTCAACACCTTAGTCAACCGCAGTCGCGTGATGGGTATAAAGGTTCCTGACACAAGATGCACGGGCCTGCCGCGAGGCGACCGAGACCCTAATGCACTTGCTGTCAGTATGTCCAGTATATGCGGTCTTGGTCTATATCCATCGACAAAACGCGGCCCTAAGAGTGCTTTATTACCATCTACAGCACTCTTATGGTATTGACGAGACACCGGTGTTACCCTACACTCCGGGGAATGAGAAGGGCCGAATTTATTGGAACTATTCATTCCCCACTCTCAGGCTCTCACAAGCTTATGAGCCTGATATAGTCCTTCTCGACTACCAGAGCAAGACGATATTTGTCGTGAAGTTTTCAGCTCCTAGCGAGACGAATATACTCCGGAAAGAGAAGAAAAAACGGATCAAATATCGAGATTTTCACTTCGAACTCCGCAGACTACATCCAGACCACTCTGTCAAGATGATTGTTCTGATTATTGGAGTCCTTGGTGGAATGATGCCCTCTCTATTCTTGAATCTTAAAATTATACCGGATGCAGAAGGCTGTCATTCTTAGGTCATTATGCTTGTTCAGGGCACATGATTCTCGGACTCAATGATCACTCACCCTACGGTGTGGAGAGTGGTCGTTGGTTGATAATGATGGCGCGCCCTCCCCAATGTATCGGAGCTTCGGGGATAGGGCCTGACCAGCGCATACTTCGGTGAAAAATAATAATAAAAGGGGAAAAATATCATAAAATAAACAATTCGTTTGTTTCATGTCATTTTGTGTGGGTATTGTCTCGAAAATTTGGTTGTTACAATAATTTTTATTTTTTATTATGTATCAGATATGTCCGATGGTTTTCAAAATAGTAACAATATTATCACGGAGAAACTTCTTTTGAGCCACGAAGAAAAATTTAAGTTTTTTTAATGTTTATTGAAATGTATTGGAAAAATTGGTTGATCGCCTTCGATCACGTGAAGAAAGAGTAGTCCTTCAACCCTATCGATATGTATGGAATTTGATCAGTTGTTACTTTTAGAATTGGTTGTTAAACTGAAACCATTAAACCTCAACCAAACCACTGGAGAACACAATTAGCTTCACCGTCTTGAATAGATCTCCTATCATAGAGCCGGCGCGACGAAATTCTCCTGGATGAAAGACGATAATAGTTCCCTTCAACAAAATTGAAACACGAAATGGTGGATGCTGCTCCTACGCGGCATCGCCGGTGATATACCATTGCAATGACTTGGGCAGCATTACATTGCTTTCAGGCTAACGTTTCGTTACTGTGTCGGCTGTTTCTGGTCCCAATGGTGAGAATGTAAAAAAAATTGCATGATGGCACTCCAAGGGTTGAAATACTCCGGAGGTGAAATAGCTTCACGATCGGATCCCCGGTTGGGTTGGGTTCGGAGGCATTATCCTGCAGAAGTTTTCGAGAACCACTATTTCAGACAGTCAGCAGGGTTCTTCTAACATCAGTCCCTAATGAAATAGCATGCTAGCTGCAGTTGCTGAGGGGCTCACTAGCAACTTCAGATCCGATTTCTGTACAATGAGAGAAATCAACTCAAATATGAACTCAGTGCACCAACATCTGCAAACAAATAATCCTCATATTCTTGTACTCACATGAACCAAAGTCATTTCATCAAACCCTGTCAATTTTCTATATCCCGGCTACGATTCCCACTCCCGATTCAAATTTGCTGTGTGCCTAATCACGCGTAGCACCGCTCAAAATTATGAGTATACCCAGATTAGAACTGTGTGCAGCAGTCCTGGTAGCAAACCTAGCTCACCAAACATGTGAATCTATTCAAATAAATTTCAATGCCCGATTTTTTTGGACGGATTCCACAGTTACGTTGGCCTGGATAAAGGCAGAACCGAATGTTTGGAAAAGTTTTGTTGCAAACCGCGTAACAGAAGTGCAATCACTTACAGAAGTCAATGAATAGTATCATGTTGGTACAAAGGATAATCCTGCCGACTTGTTATCGCGAGGTGTCAATTCACAAAATTTAGCTAATTCATCACTCTGGTGGCACGGACCATTATTTTTATGTTCTAGCAATTTTCATTCAATTCTAGCGAATAAGATCGTACTTTTAAGTGTGAACAATTTTGAACGCATACAATCTTTAATCAAATGTTTTTTTAGTTATTTAAAATTATTAAGTATAACTGCCTATGTGTTACGTTTCAAAAATAACATATCTTCAAGAAATAATAAAAATTTAGGAGTTTTGAAACCGGAAGAACTTGATAACGCCTTAGAATTATTAGTGATGACAGTTCAAGTAGAATACTTTCCTCGAGGATACAATTTCCTTCTACAAAAAACAGAGATTCATAAAAAGAGTAAAACTCTGGTTTTAACACCATTTCTTCATAATAATGTTATACGAGTAGGTGGCGGATTAAAAAATTCCGATATTTCATTTCACAGAAAGTACCCTATTATTTTGTCAAAATCGCATCACTTTACTGATCCAATAATAAGACATGAACACGAGCGACTCATACATTGTGGGGTGCAGATGCTCTTGTACACATTGCGTGAACATTTTTGGCCAATGTTTGGAAGAAACAGTTGCAAGAAAATAATAAAAAATTGCGTAAAATGTTTTAAGGTAAAACCAAAAAATATATCATATCTCATAGGAAATCTTCCCGATATAAGGGTGAATGAATCATTGCCATATAGTGGACCTCTCCTGTTGAAAGATCGACAAGAAGGAGGCGCAAAGATATTTAAATGTTTCATTTGCTTATGTATGCTTATGTTTCTTATGTTGCTTATGTTTCATTTGCTATGTATGAGCAGCAAGTCTATCCATCTAGAGCTAGTTATCGGACTAACAACGGATGCTTTTTTATCAGCATTCAAGCGTTTCATTGGACGGAAAGGTGAACCTCATAATGTATATTCGGACAATGGTACAAATTTTTCTGGGGCTAATCGAGAATCAAACGAATCATATGCATTTCTGAAAACAGAAAAAAACAGTATTTCCTGTTACTTGATTAACGATGAAATTCAGTGGCATTTTATTCCGGCACGATCACCTACATTTGGGGGGATCTGAGAGGCAGGCATAAAAAGCGTTAAGTCCCACCTTGAAAAGGTTGTAGGGGAGTCAGTTTTACATTCGAGAATTTTATTACAGTTCTAGTTCAAATAGAGAGTATTTTAAATTCCCGACCTCTATGTCCTCTAACAAACGATCCTGATGATTTCACACCCCTTACTCTTACCAATCGATTAAACCAGTACCAGCAGGTCCAACGTGTTGTTCAATCATTCTGGAAACGATGGCACACAGAATATCTATTACAACTCCAAGTACGCTCCAAATGGAAGGAGGCCATCCCCAATAACCCTGAAATTGGGACTTTTGGTTATTTTAAAAGACGAGAATCTTCCCCTGTTATGCTGGGTCCTTGGAAGAATTTCTGCTATATTTCAAGGTTCTGATGGCATTGTTAGATTAGTTGAAGTGTAGACCATCAAAGGCAGTATCGACGTAGTGTAAGGAAGCTGTGTGTACTTCCTATAAACTAAGAGTTGAAAGTATCTTTTCAAAGTGGTCGGAATGTCTAATCATTTTGGACGTATTCGAAAACTAGCATAGCCTACACCTCTTAGCTGATTATTTGGGACTGATTCGAAGCTTGGCAACGCCCTCGGTGCAGATCCTGTACATCAGAGAAATAGAGTCAGTCTATCGAGAGTGTTTGATATTATGTATTATTTTGTTGATTGACTGTTGTTGATTGTAATACTCCTGTGAAAATAAAGTCTACTTAGTTTTCTGAATATTATTTTAGAATGGTTCTTCGAAGTTTCATATAAACAAACTCTATAGTGTTTTCTTCAAAAAACGCAGTATATAGTTGTAGAAAAATGTTAAGTATCAACAAATCTATGAAAAAATGAAATGTTTATTCTACTAAGGACAATGTCATATTAAAACTGAATTAGATGATTTTTTTTTCCTTTCTGGGTGAGTCGTTCAGAATATAATGATTTGTTTCAGTTTATTGATTTATTCATTCTTGAACAGTAGGATCATCAATCTTCGGTTTTGGTAGGAATTATTTGATGGAGGGAAGAAAATGGCACATTTCGACATGTTTCTTTTTATTTTTCTCCAAGCACAATTGTTATAACATACGAGACAAAAATTAAAAATTTGAGGGTATCAACAAATACTTAACAAAGAAGTGATAATAAAATATGTTATTTGAAAGGAAGAAATGATACAAATATAATACAATCATACATTAGAAAACTGATTGTTCAGAGAACCCACAAATGGAAGGAAAAATATTGTAACAAAGAACAATGAAATCTTTTTGTAAAAAATCATAAATGAGAAAGAATGGATTTTTTTTCTGTTTTGCTTCTTACCCTTCTCAGTTCTGAATTCTCTATTAGTTAATTTCAAATAAAAAAATATTCGTAGCCTAAGAAAGAGAGTAACAACATATTTTTGGGGAACTCAGTACAGTTGTTGCACGGATATCAGTTTTTCAAAAAAATCATGAAATACTCTGTTTCCAAAACACACTTTCCCGAAGTTGGAACTGAACAATACTTCTAGATTGGAAATGAATTCAATGAACATATTATTCGGCGTTTTAAGACCTCCATAAGTACTTTTTTATTATCATATGCTTTAAAATGAGTATATAATTTTGCTGAATCTAATTCTTCACAATCCTTGGAAATTTTTTGACAAACAGAACAAGAATGAACATTCAGAACTTTTTAAATTGAATATCTACAAACATATGTGAAGGCATTCTGTTTTGGTGGCTCCTCATTACGATAGCTATATTCCCCAACAGTAAGTACACTGTAGATCGGGTGCTCTGGCAGAACAGCTTGGACGTTGTTATCAAATTCAGATTGCTTCAACTCAGTCAAGAGAATATTCAAATCATCCATACAGTTTGTGTTACAATTGTTGAAATAACTCTGACAGAACAGTTTTTTTGAAAGCTCTTTCAAATTGAATGGGAGTAGGATTCACGGATTACCTCCTTGTTGGCGTACCCTACCAAAGAAGTTCTCGATACAATCCTGGTTCACCCTCCTTGTTTTCAAATATTTGAATCCAGACAGTTTCAATGTGTCCCAGTGTTTCAGTATTCTATTTATAGTGATCTGCCAACAGTTTATAAAGTTCATGGTGGAGGTTATATCATCGCCTTTTTGATTCAGTATAACGTTTTATTTAAAAATATCTTCATTTCTTCAAGAAATTTTGTTTGATAGTCTGCTCCTTCAAATACATTTTTTCAAGCATTGGGTGAGTTTTTTTACTGAAGAATTTTTCAATAACTTGAATGGTATGCATGGCGTCACCAGAGAGTGCACCTAAACTCACATGAGTATTAATACCACTTGCAACTGTGTTGCTCAATACTTGTACAGCAAATTTCACTTTCATCCTCTCAAAATTATTCGAAGAAATATGTGAATCGGTAAGTTCAGGTACACATCAAAAGGTTTGCTGCTTATCTTTTTCATAAAATGATTTTATATATGACCAAGAGGTCTCATTTTTATCAAAATGAAAAGTATATTTCATGAGCTATAAATATTCACCTAGCTATAAATTAATTTTACCAAGTTTCAATTATATTAGTGTAGTGTGTTGTATTGGAATTTCAACGCCTTTCTTCAGCTAACTTAGAACAACTGTTAACCGATGGTGTGCATAGGTACTAGACAGAACATAATTCACCAATTGAATAAGAAAACGAGGGTATCATTGTAAGAAAATCCTTCATGTTCATTTCATTTATTTTTCCTTGTGAATAAGTCAACTTTTATAGATTGTTCCCTGAAGTTAGAACTGACAATTCTCGTTACAATTCTCTACCTTCTATTATTGCTAAAATAGTAAGCGTCCTTTTTTATATTTGACCGACACTCTCTTTCCCATAACTTTCAATAAAAAAAGATTCGCAAATTAATTTACTCTTCTCTCCTTTCTTTATGTCTACTCACGTCTCCTCTGTTGAAAAGCTGGTAGGACATTCGAGGAGATGATATGCTCATGACATTTAATGGACGTATTTGTTTCGAGAGAGCTTTTTCTACATTATAAAGAGTTTATTTCGAAATCACTTGTTCTCTTCCTTCCTTCGGAAATTCAACACATATTCTGTCTTCTCTTGTATTTGAGTTGTTTTGAAAAATCATTCATTCAAATTGATTTCATTAGGTTGAGTTTCTTGTGATATATTTACCTCCCGTGAACTTTTTATGATACCTTTCAAATGTAGTATCCGAAATTGTTGAAAAATATTCAATTTTTTCAGGACAAAACATAAGCACTACACGAAAATCTTGAAGGTTCCCTGAAAGCGGTGCCTGTGCGAAAGTAGCGATTACGTTGCCGAGATTATCCTTTCAGAATATCACTGATTCTTTATTGTCACAATTAGACCAAAAATTCTTAAAAATTTCGACTAAATAATCCTAACATTTTGAATTGTATAAAGATATGGCATATATGTATAAATATATATTTAAAATAAAGCCAATCATATTGGAATACGAATATTCCTAGTCCTTACATTAATTTCCACAAGAATCCTCAACCATTCAGAAACCTTGAACCAAACACATCAGAACATAGTTTCGTAGCACGAATTCTCAGTTCACCTAAAAATATCGGCATAAGAGGAACCTCATCAAAAATGTTTAGCAGCTATTTGGAAGATAGACATCATTGCGGTAAAATCGGGGACTTCAGAAGCGACTTCAAAAAAATTGAACACGGTGTATCACAAAGCACTATTTTGGGACCGATATCATTCAATATCTCAATGAAGTGGCAATGCTCAATGAAGATGGCAGTGTCATCAGCATACGTTAAAATTTTTCCCATGGTTGGAATAAGGAACAAATCATTTAGGTAGTGTGCGCTGGTCAGGCTCTATCCCCCGAAGTCCCGATACATTCGAGAGGGCGCGCCAGTATTAGCAACCAACGACCACTCCCCACAACGTAGGGTAAGTGATCATTGGGTCCAAGAATCATGTGCCCTGAGCAAACGCAATGAGCCAAGAATAACAGCCTTCTGCATCTGTCCGGCTAAGATTTCTGCC
>WOGR01010191.1:0-11019 GCA_015342045.1 Leptinotarsa lineolata
TGACGCCAAGAAGCAACTGTGTGCCCTTTTCTCACTTTCAGCTAAAGCAAAAAACTTTGTGAAAAAAAGAGACATAAACATACCGTTATTGAGTAAGTGGCAGCGGTTCCATAAATTTTTGCATTTTGTTATAATTCATTTTCTTTCTGCCCTATTTTACAAAAATGGATCAACCAATTTCAGTTTTCTAAACGGGGTTGAGTGAGATCTTTAAAATGATATGTTACAGGATAGAGGGGCCGTTCAGAATTATTGAGTGGGAGTAGCTATGAGTAAGGGGGTTGAACCTGAAATACCACTGCTATTGGTTTTAAACTTTCCCCTCGATATCTAAATTGAGGTTTTTTTTCTCTACGGCAAATTCCCCCTGCTAAACGAAGTACTAGGGGTGGGAAGTTTTGAAATGAAAGCACTGTATATTGGAACCCGACCGCAGTTCCTCTTTAATCTCACAGATTTATTTTCATATTAGATCTAATTTCATAAATAAGTAGAAATATGTTGAATAACTCAATGGTTTACTACTTTTATTCAGCCATATCATTACTTAGGATATAGGGAAACCTCAACTATGAGTATATATACCTGCCAATTCGAAATGGATTACTATTGATTTTCAAATGCGAACTAGATGTAGATCAGTTGAATACACGCCTGCCTGAAGTCGGTCATTTGAACGTCTTCTGACAATTGGACAATTTCCAATTGATTACATCGTTTAGTTGTTCGGCTATTATCAAAAACATCTGTCAATACAAATTCATTAATTTTTGTAACAAATTATTATGAATTTCACAAAAGCCTTATTGTTCCCTACCAAGAAGTATTCGAAAGATTTGTATGAGCCAAGAGGAAATGGAGATTTAACGTATCAAGTCAAGATAATGCACGTTCGCGCCTAATCTGCCTAACCATAATTTATTACTTTCAAAGTATACATTGCTCCGAACTTGGAAAGCCCTCTTTAACACTTTGTACTCATTCGCGTTTTACTATTTCTGGTTATTCGAAGATCGTTACTCGATTGACTCACTACTCACCATATTGTCTTCACTTTCATCACGACATGCAATTACCGGCCATCGTCGAAGAATATATCTTTTCTTAGCCGCAAGCCGAGGAGGGGATGATCGAATGAAAACAACTATATAACATTTTTATTGTTTTTATTTAGGAACCAAGCATGCATTCGATTGTTGGAATTGTTTGGGTACAGTCACCTGCAAAAATCACAAACTGTTGTGAGGGAAGTGAAATATTTCACGATGTCTTTTCTTTCGCTGTTCAGTTGTCTTGAAGGACACATGCTTCAATCGTCCCCTCCAGTCATTACTTCCATGAACTCTGCAAAATATTTTATTTGAACAGATTAAGATACTTATTATTCGTATAAGTTGATGTTGATTGGTTGGTTTCACCATTTGAATTTTTTTCCTTTCTAATGAAAATGATTTTTCAATATCTTCCGACATGTTATCAACTTCTCGGCTCAAACTGAAATTCCTAAGATGCTGATTGAATGAAATATCCTATTTTAGAGGGCAATGCCGATCAAAACTATACCATATAATAGTAATGAAATAATAATAATATGTTTATTCATCAACAACATTGAGTTAGTACAGATTATAATAGAAATCATATGTGAAGCCAGCCATAAGGATATATATCCGCGCATGGCTATAGTTCTGCCTAAAACTCCTAGTGACATATGTAACATTATCGCAGGACAAAAAAAAATAAATAAATAAAGCGCTATAATTTCTTTTTCTTTTTTTCATTTAAATGAAAGATAAAAGTTTATTAATTAAAGTATCTAATGGGTACAATTCTCTGATTTTTAGAGTGAAAGGAAAATAACGTTTTGTCACATAAACTAATTAGATTATAGTATACCTAGGTAAATAGGAAGTGACGTCACTCTCGCAATATTGACAATGCTGTAGCAGTTATAAAGAAGGAAGTTGGTTCTTACATAATACTGAATGACATTGTTTATAACTTTACACATTACCACATAACATATATGTACACAAGCATACTCCTACATACATATACACGTATATACACATATACGTACACTGTCTCATACACAAAGTACCCAACTATTTTTGAGGTCGATGATTTGGTGAATATAATTTCGACTTTGACTGCTTATCCATTTTTCAACTTTTGATTCATACAGCCTGAAAGAATTCATTGCTTTGAACTGAGGAGGAAAAATATTGAAGATAATAATATTGAAGTTAATAATATCGTTTACAAACTTAGCAATGTCGCTTACAGTTCCGAGATAATTTAGTTTTCAATATTTGACTACACGGCTAGAACGCTGAATGTCAGAGGTATTATACGAAACATATCGAAACATTTTCAATAAAAACTTCAACATATCATTCGGGTATTCCAAGATGGATACTTGTTCGACTTGCGTCTATTTCTGAGCGGAAAAAAGCATTTTGAAAACAGAATTGCTTCTCTTACTGATGGTTATGAAAAATCTCATATTTTGTCTCAGCTTCGAAAACTCAACTCACAAAAAGAGAGCTGAAGTTTTTTATGATAATAAAAGGAAAGCTCGTTCGAGAGCAAGGCAAGATGCAACAACAATTGAGATAGCAATGGATACAAACGATGTATATTCAATGAAACGGACGAACAGTGCTAGGTTCATATAATTTTTTGTGACTCATATGGAGGTCAAAACGAAAATTCTCCATCTTTTGAATGTGTCACTACATAGTTCACTGTTCCCATCGCAATAAGAGATTCAAATGTTGATTGGAAATATTTTAACTTCATTTTCTTAAATATATAGGACAACTATCATTATCAACTGTGAGCACAGTGTAGACATTGATCGTTATTGTCATTAATTTTTGAGATTCACCTCAGATTATTCAATTTTTTATTAGTTAAAATTACCTACGAATGATTATTTGCCAAAGAACGAATACTTTAAATTTTCCCTCAAATAAAGATTTTTCCCATCTCTAATTTTGAGTTTTATTCACCGTCTGTTAACTTGAAACCCAATTAATTCAGAACAATAAACAAAGGACACTCATCATTATTGCACGGACCCTTCAATTAGAATTCATTCAACAACTTTCTCACGATCTCTTGTTTGTTATTCTACTGGTGAATATTGTCCTTCAGAGTCATTCCTTTTATATTTACAGCATTGCTGAGTTACATTGGCAATCCATGTCTGTCATGTTTGTCAGAGTTCATAATCATATATCACTGAAAGGTCCGATCAATAACAATAAACTATAGTCGAAGATTTATAAGAATTGAAAATGATAAAATGATAATGGGCTAATCTGATTTTCTCAACCAGGTAAAATCTCACTGATAGGATGCTATCCTATCATCAACCAAGGTAGCATTATCAGGAGATGAGTTTTAGTCATTTCCTATTGATGCTAATTTGGTTAGCAAAACGCGGCTAGCTGATAATTTCACTAGATTCTTGCGGAAATATCCATTCCATATTTTTCATTGGAATATGAATTTCATTCATCCAGATTTTTTCTTTCTGTCTGGAAATGAAAACAAAATCAATTCTACACTCAACCTATCAGTTTATGTTCATAACCCCCAGGAAAACGTAAGAGTATTATCATGTCTGCCAACTTAATCGAGCTATAAGCAAATCACGCTACAGAAGATTACTTTGGTTGTGGCATTTTCGTGTAACGGGCATATGAACACGTACGAATGCTAATGCTCACGTAGATTACGAGGTGTTATGGGATCCTGAGCGGCAGATTAAATCTTCATTTTATAACTTAATGTTCCCAGATAACGAGCTACGCAGAGTCGCTTCTGAACCTGAATATTCAAATACGAGACCACAGGTGAATATTAGGGTACAGGTAAGTGAAGTATGCACAGAGAAAGGCAATATCTATATTAATAGAAAGTTACTCGAATTATTCAACGACCTGCATCATTGAATAATATATCTACCATGTAGGTAAGTGAAGGCTGACCTGAACGATTTCTTTCATGATGTTATATTTTTTTATTTAACGAACGTACACATTAACATATTATACGAAATCTTTGAACATCCTATACATTAGTTATAATGTGTTCTTAGTTAACTTACTTCATTCAGATTTGTCCAGTTGGAGAGAATAGTATTTTTGATTTCTCAAAAGGTGGTTTTCATTTGAAAACTAATGATT
The DNA here is from genome assembly GCA_015342045.1 of Leptinotarsa lineolata. Taxonomy (NCBI): domain Eukaryota; kingdom Metazoa; phylum Arthropoda; class Insecta; order Coleoptera; family Chrysomelidae; genus Leptinotarsa; species Leptinotarsa lineolata. The sequence continues at coordinate 4,197 of WOGR01010191.1, forward strand.
ATCTATACAGGGTGAATCTCCAAGAACTACATCGATCGATTGTGAGAAAACTACATTTAGGAAAAATCTGAAAATTTGACAATATACTAAAGTCGATGGGGGCAACTTGGTTAAAATATTTTCAAGATGGCGGCACTTCCGGTTATACCGTAAATAGGTATTTTAAATAGAATATCCTATATATTACTACATTTTTGAATTTTACATCAGAATCTAAATACTTTTTGTATATATGTCCTATATCTGAGTCTAACCGTTTTTGACATATCCAAGTTTTTATGTCAAAAATGATGTTTGCAGACCCTACAATAATTTTCAATTTTTCCTATAAGGAAACTTTTATCATTGTGTTTTGATCGGGTTCCTCGTAGAGTAGAACCAAATTCAATAGACTTTATATGAAATTTCAAAAATTATCTATACTTTTTTCAAATGCACTCTTGGCCGTATGGATCCAAAATTCTTAAAATTTTGTTAAATTTTTTCAATAGTATTTGTGATGGTAAATGATAAATACAATAAAATAATCTTTCTTTTGTGTTATTCAATCGTTGCAGCATGATTTATTATTGACAACTTGTGAATGATAAGTAGCAACATTATCGTACCAACTGAGTGTTTTCTAACGCCGCGCCGCGCCGTCATATCCAACTGACAGAATTTAGAATTTGTATAGGAAGTATTCTGTCGATGAAAAAATATTTAATTGCAAATATTTAAAAACCTACCAATTTTCGGAATATGTATCCTTGTAAAAATGTATCCTTATTTTTAATGCCTCTCATGCCTTTTAATGCACATCCGGTCGGAAGACCGGGGTTCGATTCCCCTCCAGGCCACGGTGCTGAGTAATCGTACGTTAAAAGGTAAGGCCTCGTTGATCCATTGCTCGCACAAGTTTCGACTTCTGAGGGTTGACGTTCGTCAGCTGGTTAACGTAATGAACAATTTTTAGAACAATTACCCCTTACATAGTACCACTCTAGGTAATAACCGAGCTACCTGAATTATTTCTACGGGACAATTTTGAATTTCTGGGCCCGAAACTCGACGGGCGACTCCCGCAATATATCTCAGAAATTAATAATACCAAACAATTCAAAAATGAGGAAGGCTATATCAAATCGACCTCGAGGGATGATGTACATCTAGAAATCGAAAACCCCCTTCATGATATAGTACTTCGGTCAAGTCCCTTTTGATTATAAACCCATTCCATGAAATCTACTTTCTGAGATATATTGCATTGTTCATGCATCTGTTAATTTGTGAAAATTTTTTTCTCAAACACTAGTTATATTTTTCATTTCAACCTCAATTGTTTGTTTCTCTTGTATTTTTTCATTTATCTTTCAAATTTATTTTTATGCATCATTACTAGAGATTTGAATTTATGCTTATATATCATAATTACTATTTATACTTATCACCCTGCATTTATTCAACCTATACAAGAATCTGATTTCTTACAGGTTTCCCCACTTCATTGTACATTATTTAGGTTAGCTTATGACATTTATATGTTGTAACGTTTTTTTTTGTGCAATGAATTATTATTATATAATATATATGTAAGTGAAATTTCAACTTTTTCATTCAGATTCATGTGAAGCAATCCTATGAAAAATATCTGATTCAATTCCATAACGAATGTTCTGAATACATACTGAATAGAGAAGAGTGTTTTTTGTAGAATTCAGTTTTCATATAAAAGTATTTGTTTCGAAAGAATTTTTCATTCGTGTCATACAATGTTTATATGAAAGTAGCTTTTTCTTCTAGTTTCAAAGTGTTAAAAAACTGTGAAAATTTTTATTTCTAATTTTTCGTGCTGATTTCTTACCAAGTAGTAACGGGTACATCCATCAATTTACTCAATGGAGATATTCAAATGTAATTATTCAAATTCAATTATTTTTGACTCGACTCTATAATACTCCAAGTTTCTGTTGGAAAAATTTGATACTGAAAATAATATAACGAAGTGCTTGGTACCTATATACCTTCACATAATTCCCATATTTTCCAAAAGTGCTCTTCAAGGGAGTTCGAGAATCTATAAAACATACGGTGTTCCGTTTGAAAAAATCAATAAAATATGTTTCATGGTCTCGATTCACTCAGTATTATGAAAATAGATTTTGTTCGATTCATTAGTCGATACTGAAAAAACTACATTTTTGAAATGTCGTTTTATCGAAACATACTCTTCAACTGAGTTTTTGCGATGCGATTGTTATTGATCTTTGATACAAACAATCAAAGGCAGAATAAACAGAACTTCAAATATTGAGTTTACATAATATGAAATTAAAAACAACGAGGAGTTACCATTCTTGGATATCTTAGTAGTGAGAAGTAACCAGGGTCTAGAATATGATGTCTACAGGAGGAATACCAGTACTTTAAGATATATTCCTGATAGCTCACACCATTTTCATAAGACAAAATAGCAGTTCTGAAGTTTCTTGTGTTGTTACTTTCCCCTTGGGTAAAGAAAGGTACAATATTAGGAAAAATGTTATCAAGGTTATACTGTAGATAATTCAATTAGGAAACGTAAATTTAGAGAGAATCTTAATAAATGTTCGACTTTTAAGAACAATATAGATTCAAAGTTGATTGTTTTTCATGTAAACTAAAATACACTTACAGACTAGACTGTATTTTCAAAAAGTTGAACATGAAAGTAGCCTTTAAAACTTCTTCCTCACTTCAACCAATGTTTGAAAACCCCAAAGACAGAAATTTCGAATAATGAAAGGTCGGGAATATAATATATTCTATATTATGAAATGAGCTATTGGAGCTGTGACAAAAAAAATATATCTTTCAGACTAAGCGAACCATCAAAACTCGTTTCAAAGAGCACGCAGCGCATATCCGATTCCAAAGACCAGAAAAATCTACTCTCGCTGACACGCCTAGAGAACGGCCGTAAAATAAATGGAAAGTGTTGGAAATGGTTGGAATGGGTAGATGACACTAGATTTTTGAATGCTTCCGAAAGTATGGAAATAATGAAGTGTGGCATGAGAACTATGAACAGTGATAAAGGTCCCAGTCTATTGTATTTCTCTTTACGAATCACCAAATTTCCCAAGAAAATTTTCCGCAAATTTCTTTCTGAAATCATTAATGTGTATCGAGAAATGGAAGTGTTCTTTGTTGAATAAATATAGAGAGTTTCAAAGTTGGATTTACTCTAGGCCAGAGGTTCCAGTTTTGCCTTTCATTATTGAGTTTTTGTTGAAAATAATCACACTTCAAATTGATTTTTGAAACACGTTCCTAACGAAATATGACATTCTTCAATACGCTATGCTTCTGCTTAGTATCATGCATATTGGTGAATAATTTTAAAAAAGTACATTGCATCGATATCTAAAACTCCCATATAAAACATTTTTTTAAGTTCTAACTTTTTATGGGAGGGTAAACCGCTTCGTTACCTAACGCGTAACGGCGCCAGTTTGTCTAGTTCCCCTTTTTCTCACGCATACTTCAGTGGAAGGCAGGCTCCTCCTTTCTTGTCGGGCAGACGCTCAGTGTTTAGTGTGCGTTAGATATATACTCTTGAGATTATTATTAAAATCTAACCAAGCACGGGTTTATGTGAAACGTGGCTTGAAAATTTATGTTTATGTACATCATTATTATTATCATTATTCAATTCTACAAAAGTAACAATCATATTATGTGAGCTATAATATATGTACATACACAAGATAATCAATACAATATTTTATTAATAAATAACCTTTCCCTACATTATCGTATTCATATACATAAAATTTTAGTGGGGACCTAAGCTTTTCTCAAGTTGAAGAATTTCAATATTAAATAGTTCAACTTAGATTAGTTTAAGTTATTATTTTCGTCGGGCGTCCCGACATGCACACGTTTTTTCTCTGCTCCAAACGAACGGGTTTTTTGGGTCTGTTTCATGTACAACTATTTTGATAATTATCACTGTCAATAGAAGTCTCACTATTCACAATGTTATAAAAACTATTTATCATCACGACTGAAAAAATAGTAACATTTCCTATTGTTATATATCAGTTATTGAAAATACACGTATAAATAGTTGAGCGTCACTAATACGTAAGTACAAAATTTCTATCCTCAATCGATAATCGGTATTGTTCTGATAGTGTTGTTTGTTTATAGGTATGAAATTGATAACTCTGCCACTTGATACTTATAATGATAATAACAATCTGTGACTCGGTTCATAGGTAAAAAGATACAATTTTAAAAACCCTAATTTTTCAACTACTAATACTGCAAACAACGAAGTGTTTTCCCAAAAGGACACAGACACAAAACCGATTTTGATATTTTAATTTTTTGATTTTTTCATATTGTGTATTCCAGATAAAAAAAAACCTTAGTGAATAAGTCAGTTGATATTGAGACTGTAGCAAAATCGTGAAACACTTCGATTTCAGTTTTACGGTAGGGGACAAATTTATTTCCAACGGGATTTTTTTTCTGGGAAGGAAGGATAAACATCGCCTCAGTTGCACTATGTCCACCCCTATGTGAATTTCGACATAAACCATTTTCCTTTCCTTCCGAGTACATCATTCCCACCTGGAAGTTATGTTCTGTTTTAAAACCTTGGCATTTGCATAGAAAATCCCAAATGGCATCACTACCTTACAGAGGTACTGAATAATATTTTTATAATGCCTGTCACGTTTTCATGACAAAATGATATAAAAATAAAATGTCTGATTGATTCAGGCGTTACTTGATGAAGATCCGTAGTAATTTTTTTGGAATAAAATAAAATGGAAAAAATACGTATGCATTTTGAAACGCCCTACAGAAGTGATATCTTAAATTATTCAATATTGAAATTGTTCAACTAAGGAAAAGCTTGGGTCATTACTTGAATTTTATGTATATTAATATGGTAATATAAGGAAAGGTTATTCATTAATAAAATCAATTAATGATTATTTTGTGTATGTACAATTGTGCCTTTTGTAGGATTAAATAATGAGGCTAATAATGTATATACACAAAATTAGTATCATCAATTTTAAGTCACGTTTCACATAATAAAAGAATATTACGAGCTTGCTGCTTAGATTTTTATAATATTGGATACAGTATACAGTGTGTAATTGCCAAATGGAATAAATTCATTATTTCGGTTACTGTACATATTTTGAAGAGATCCCAAAACACTTCGAATTTGAATTATGGTTTGACATACTTCAACGAAAGAATTCTACCCCTACCTTCAACCCCCGTCGAATGACAAGTACAACCTCAAATTTTTTAAATAGGAAGTATAGGCTTGTTCATTCTCTATTCAAAAAATGTTATCGTTTTCAAGTGCATCGCAACAATTAAGATAAAATAAATTAAAATCATGTGGTTACCGGAATTCGATAAAATACATTCAAAACTCATGAAAATATACTCAAAACTCATTACATGCTACGGTATTGATAATAATAAAGTAAGCAAAAACCATAGCAATGTTGTTTTTTATGGTGTCCTTTAAAAAACTGTAACTAATTTCCTTGGCAGCGTTAGTTTAAAACGCCTTGTCAAATTGTTTTGTATGTTAAAACTTCAGTTGTCAATGTTTTAATTTAACCCATTTATACCCAGAACTTTTTCATTTTTATTTTTTTTTTAATGAAACTTATATATGTGGTAGAAAATGTCATTTTTATGATGGGTTGATACTGAAAATAAAAATTCAAAGGTGAGTTTTTGAAATATGATGTGGGTCATTTTCGACCCACTTAGCCAAATTAATGTACTTTTTTGTTGTGTGATACTAAAAATTAAGAATGCATTTCTTGGATGTTAAGTTATGGTATTATATAGGAAAATAAAACCCAACTGTTATTGAAAGTTATATTTTATAACAGAAACTTGGAACTTTTTTTTTATTTATGATAATCTAGAAAACATTTATCATGGAGGGCGACTTCACATTGATCGCATGCCTTGGTTGTTTTATTTTTACAAAAAGCACATCTTCGCCGTGTTTGGCTGGTCACAACCAGATGCTGACCCTGCCGACGTGCCGCTAAACATACAGAATGGAATGTTGGACCTGTGGCCAAAGGAGGTTTTCCATATTTTTGTAATATAGCGATTACAGCTCTTCTGCGAAATTCCAGGTACGAAACAAAACCCAGGAATTACACATACATATGTCAAACATCCAAAATAAAATAGGAGTATAGCATTTTTTCCCTCGCAGACCTATACGATAATTTGAATTATTCATCTGATCTACCCCTCCCATATATCTATTGAAATATTGCACGACGTGTGGTTGCTGTATGTCTACTTTTTTTATGTGTTGATGAATATCTTGTTGCCTTTTGGATTGGGCATAAACCATATTCATTTGACAACAAGGTAACAACACTGTTGTCTTTCCATCTCATACAAACATTGTTTTCATCTTTGTCAACTGCACTGTCGTAGACACCTCAATCTTCCTTTTTCATTACAGCCGATCGACATTTATCTGTTCTGTTTTCTCGATCGGTGCCAGTTGCACCAAAACCCATTTTTCCGAGTTAACTTACGAGTGAAGCACTTGTAAAAAAATTGTCAAAGTACAAAGAGAACTTATTATCGGGAAATTTATTTTGGAGCAAGTTGGCAAACGTTGTAACCACAGACTCTCCAACGCCCATCTTCTTTTCTTCTTTGTTCATACTCCTCTCTTGGTATATATTGAAATTCACACAGTACCCGGACGATAGAGCAAGAACCCATGTTTTGTAGCCAAAACGAATGGGCTTCCCTTTTATGAATTGCTTACATCCGTTTCGAC
>WOGR01010192.1:0-11019 GCA_015342045.1 Leptinotarsa lineolata
ATTATTATTTTAAAATACGGTAAATTAACATCAAAAATCGACGTGTTTCAGGATTATTTCTTAAAATGACCTGTTTAGCTAAAAATGAGTTTGTTCCATACTTTACGGACACAGTGTATAAAGATTAAAGCAAAGCTAATGACTTTGTATATAGACTATACATTTGTAGTATCTATGTATATAGATTATACTATATACAAAAATAGTATAGTTTATATACAAAACCTATACTAAGATGATGGCGTAGTATTGCCATTACAAAAATTAATGAATAGTCTATATACAAAGTAATACCAAAATATCCGACTTCTCTGTCTATTTGAAGATAGTGAGTGAAAATTTCGAAATCTTATTTTCAAATTTCAGCTCTCTGAAATTCGGAATTATAGAAGAAACAAAAAATAAATATATATTTTTCTTCAGTGTAATTCAATGTTTATATGAAAGTAGTTGTTTCGAGAGAGCTTTCCCTTTCAGTTTCTGTCTGAAAGTTGCTTCTCTGTACGATCTTCACATCTTTGTAGAGTTTATTTTGAAATTATTTAATCACTATTTTTTGCTGAAAAGGTATTTAAAATGATTTTGAAATTTTCCAATATTGAAACATATTATTTCACTACATGCATTTTTCTTATGTCATCAGCATATATGATAGTCTTCTGTGGGAAAATGAGTCACAAAATCTAATAAGATGATCAAAATCAATAAACTTGAACCTTGATGGACTCCTTTTGATAACTCCCTTTTTTGTTTCATCAATACAATTTGTTTTTCGATGGTATACAGAATTCACTCCTAACACCCCAATACTAGCCAGTTTTTCAAAAAGAATTTATTTGCAAGATGGCAGCAGCTACAAAATGGCGGATTGCATTTTTTCACAACTACCTCAATATGGGTATCAAATAACAGGGCTTTACTAATAGAATAGTAGTACACTTTTAAAAAGATGCTAATCCAATATAATCTATACAAAGAATTTTTTCAACTCAGAATCGGGATACAAGCATGGATCTCCCACCCAAGTTGAGATTTTGTATCGTGTCGAGGATTGTGTGGCGTTAGGGTGGCTAAAAATGATACGTCATTAGCGATACACCACCCAATTTAAGGTCCTAGGTAGCAGTCATCACACCACTCTCTTCAGCAATCTACGGTATTGATCAGCTACATCATTATTATCTTTTTTTTTTCAATGAAATATGTTCAACATATTTTTTTTACTTATTTTATTAGACGAATCGATCCTAATATTATATTGAAAACACATTTCCCCCGCCAGAACAAAAATGATGCCTCTCATGTCCTAATGATGCTAACTTCGTTAGCGTAACACATGTTGAGAGACAGCATTTTTGTTCTGGAGAGGAAAATTTGTTTTCAGTAGACTCATTTCACGTCAGAAGTTCCAAGCTCCACCTTACCATCAAATCTAATAGTATTAACAGAGTCAATGAATCCAACAGCTCTCTAATACACCCAAGAACAGTAACAAAGATTGCTTTTGGTGGTATGCGAGCTTATTCAAAAATGCTCAAGGTGCACATTTTTCAATATTGTATATTGAATTTGATGTATCACGTTTGCACCATATGATAACATAATATTGTGCAATATTTTGAAGTCTTTTAATCCAAGTTTATGAATGAAATGTCTTTGAAGACGCCTTGAAAAAATATTTTTCAACAATAACCTGGCACGAGTTAGAAATGATAGACATGAAAAGCCAACGTGTTCGAGTTGCAAGGAAAGAAGAAAATACACAAATACCCTATAAATCCATAAGTTCCCCGTATTTTAGTAATTCATTTTAAAACAAAAGTTTTTTTGTAACACCCATAGAAGTTGTCTCCAGCATAAATAAGACAACACCTAAACAGTCTGCTGGCATAGTTGACATAAATGGGAAAATTTTCAAATCTGTCTGTACTCTTGTACAGCAAATCACAATGGTTTCCGTAAGCACGAATCTGATTGCCTAGAGTTTATCTACGGTGCACTGAATAATAGAAATAATGTTTTAGGACGGTTCTATGACTTCAGTCGGGCTTTTGATACTATTGATCATACTTTGTTAATTATGAAACTGGGAGGGTCAGGAGTTAGGGTTGTTCAGCTTCAATGGGTAACATCATACTTAACAAACAGAACATAGACGACAGTAGTGTTTCACAGGGTTCGATCTTGGGACTACTATTGTTTATAGCCTTTCTGAGTGACGTTGATGACATCTGTACCTCCACAAATCAAACAATAATATATGCTGATGACACTCATAATTCAGTGTCCCATAATAACATTAACTAATTAGCACACATCTAATGAAATAGGAAGATATAGCCTTGAAAATGGTCCATGGAAACCGTCAAGTTTTTTGGTGTTACTTTGGATAGTAAGCTAATATGGGAAGCACACATAAACACTGCATGTTTAAAACTAAGCACTACATGCCATGTAATAAAAATTTGTGAGATGCTGTATTAGCAGACACCCTGAAATTAGTATATTTTGAGATGGTTTAGTCTACTCTGCAATATGGCGTGATCTTTTGGGTGTCCTCTTGTCACTTTGAAAAAGCATTTGTATCTCAAAGAACAATGTGTCATGCTCATCTAACTACCACATGTAAACCTTCATTCAAGGATCTAATACTAACCCTTTCATATTTGTAAATTCTTGAGCTGATTGTGTACATTAAAAGAAACCAAAATGAACTGATCAGGAATGAGGTCACTCATATGTATATTACTAGGAATAACGACTTCAACAACCCTATGCAAGGTTATCAGTCTGTGAAAATTCACCAAAGCATATTGGTATCAAATGTTTCAATAAAATGAAGACATATAATAGATATGAATCTGAATGATATTCTATTCAAAAATAAATTGAGAAATTTTTTTCTTGAAAAAATATTTTACAATGTTGAAAAATTTTAAATTTCCTGATACCTTAATATTGAGAGACTAACTATAATATGTAGCATGTTTTATGCACATGTGTATGTATGATGCCTTGTATAATATTTGATTGATGAATGAAATTCCATTATTATTATATCATTGAAGATTTGCTCCCGCGGAAAGATTTAGAGGCAAATTGAATGTTGCCATTGACTTTTCTCATAGATGGGTTAGATATGAGCAATTATGCAGCAGACAACGTAGCTCCTTGCTGTTACAATCTATATGCACTTTCGAATAACAGTGGGACTACTTACAGCAAGCACTACACAGGATACTGCAGACACTGGCACGTATACAACGATCCACATGCGTCACCAAAATCTCCAGATAATATATTTATACAAACAATAAATATTTTTTCAAATTAATCCAGAATTATTGAATAATTTTTTAAGCATTTGGTAGCTCACTGTAAAACTCACAATGATGGTAAATCGAATTTGACCCAATATTTGTTTTCATTTCCATCAATTTTAGATTGTTTGAATATCATGTTAAATAGTTGTGTCAGTCACCATTAGTTTTGAAACTCTGATTCGAATGTTTATTTTTGACCAAATGAATGTACATAATTTGAATTTATGTAAGTATGACAAATCTAAGTTTTTTTTGGTTTATATAAGTTGACTGTAGGCTCCTTATAGGAGTAAACGAGTTCTCAGCTTCGAGATACCTAAGAGCATGTTTCTTTGTGTTTCAACATTCATTATCGACCTATTATCAGATAAAAATGTATGAATTATATAAAATATTATGCATTATTTTCCACATTTTTTGTATAAAGATGGAGGAGCCGAAAGCCAAAACCTTTCTTTCCTTAGTATAAAAAAGTGTTTCTTAGAATAGTTTTAACATTATTTTAGCCATTTTTAATATTATCAGCAATCGTTACACAGTAATATTATTCTCAACTTCTACTTGGATATTGTTCAAAAGTATTTCTAATCAAAATCTTTCTAGTTTTCATTATGTGTTCAAAGAAATTACATGCATAAATTTGGAAATAAATACTTCAAAATATTGCACAATTTTGTTTTTACATTGTGCAAACAGTTCAACGAAAGGTGATAATTAAAAATGATATATCAAATAAATCCTCAATACATTATTTATTAGAAAACATACTTGAAGTTACATTATAATTAAAAAACTCAGTGCTGTTTACGCCTGAAACTGCAACCTTCGGTGAGCCTTGCTTTGCCTCCAGTAGATGTGCAGAGGATCATTGCACATCCCTTGCAGGGTACTGCGGACTGAGCGTGCGAGAAAATTGTCGAAATGGCGTAACAGCCAGGGCATTTCACGTCCATAAAGTAACTGTTGGGGTGCTGGACCAACCTGCAGACAATTGGAAATTATAAGATTTTCAAAATGCTTACATGTCATTCACACTCAAATTCTTGGTTCCACCGATCTACTGACCTTTTAAGTTTGTGGGACTTCCTTTGCTGTTCGGCAGAAGGATGCAATAAGTCGACTGCTAAAGGCATCTGCAACACGAAATAAAAACGATATATTAATATTTTTTTGCACTCAGTCGAAAGCATTGGTTGTCGAGAGCTGATAAATTGAAAACACTCACTTTTTATTTATTTATTTCAACCGTAAAACCACTAGAGAAGTTTCAATCGCACGTGGTACTTTCGGCTATCAACCAAGTAAAAGAAATTGACATTTGACAAGCAGGTTGACAAAGATTTTTGTATTGCATAGCCGCCAACTGCAGAAGGTTTTAGGGAGCGTTCGGTTACTTCACTCCGTCAATACCCACCATTCTCGTTCGGTTATTAAAAATGAAGGAGATAGTATGTTATGTTGATGGATAGTATATTCGAGATCACCATTCTCAAATGAGGGCAAATATTAAATTCAATGAAAATTCTTTCAAAATTCATGTGTGAAAATATTGACAGTGATAATCGACTATATGTCCTGTCATAAAATATGCAGGAAAACTACAAAGTGGGACACACCTCTGTTTGATGAGATGATTAAGTTTCTCCAAACTGACAAAGAAATTAAAATTTATACTAAGAATCGATGAACCAATCATAACATTTATGAGTGTTTGTGATAAAATAGAGATGATTTTACTCAAACGGATTCGTTTCAAAAACAACAAATATGTAAACTGTGTGCAAAAAACGCAACACGCAATATACCAGCTGTCTCCAACATAATTGTTTACAGAAAAAACAATGGCGGCGACCTATCTCCAAGAACAAACAAAAAAATGGCCGCCCTTCACCTATCATTAAGAGAAAAAAACAGGTTACATCTAAAAAGATCTTTGCAGTACACCAATGACGAGGCATGCTCCATGATGTCTGTGTTATATTTGTTAATGCTTCGTGAATCCCAATAAGGATCGTATACAAGGTGTACCAAAAATACATCGTTCAAGAATATTTGTACAGTAACGGGAACAAAAAGAACTAAAACAAACATAGCAGCGCGACATATCGTTAGGGACTTAGTTGTAACTTCGTTTATGATAATCAGATTTCCGCCTGCAGCACGTTAAATGAAAGGAGGAAGGAACGCAGAATTTATTGGCAAAGAAAAGGGTATATAAGGTATTTCAATGGAATTTTTTTGATGTTTAAACATGACAATTCGACGAGGGTTAAGCACATCAATATTAAATCCTCCATGAGAAACGTATATAGAGTGTCACAAAATACATCGTTCAAAAATAAACATGGCCGTTGAATGACAAGTCGCTTCTGCACATGCGGTCATCGAAGTAACGTTATACAACAGCTTGTCAAATTTAGGAAGAGGCTTGAGAATTTTTGCTCTCTTACTTCCGCTAGTGCGGCACTACCTGTTGTACCTTCGATATTATATTCGAATAAATTGAAAGATGTAGCCGCTACGTGGCAGATCATCATGAAGAATTAGAAAAATGAAACTTCCTATGTTTTTATACCACTTGTTTTTATAATTATCGTTACTGCAGTTTGGTCCTATGGAAACATTCCCAAACGAATACAATAAACTTGAGTTTATTGTATTCTATATATTCTAAATAATGTATCACCTCTGCCAACACTTTGTTTTGTAGCATTACCTTGGGCACAGAGTACCTTGGGCTGATGTTCTCGAAAATAAAAAAAAGAAGAAGAAGAAAATAATGAATTAGTTTTTGTTGGTTATATTTACATTTTTGAATTTTTGTTCATTTTATTAAGCGTTGGAACTTGGAACTTCACGTCCTACTGTTTAGAATTAAATAATAAAAAGTTGAATCATGAGTGATTCTGAAGATCACGCCCAGGAAAAACGCCAACGAAATGAAAGTGAAGATAGTGATTCAAACTCTGACACTTTCGTGGGCCCTTCCCCATCAGATGCAGTCCCATTAAAAAAACGTAAAATACTGCCTTTCGAAAGACTTTATGTGGACAGCTTACCTTGTGCAGAGTCCTATGAAAGAAGCTACATGCATAGGGATACTATTACACACTGTGTGGTGTCCTCGACTGATTTCATCATAACTGCCAGTTGTGACGGTCATATTAAGTTTTGGAAAAAGATGGAGACGGGAATAGAATTCGTCAAGCACTTTCGCAGCCATCTAGGCCCCATAGTTAAGATAGCTTGTAATAGCGAAGGAACTCTACTGTGTTCAGCTTCACTTGACAAGTCTTTGAAAATATTTGATGTTGTTAACTTTGACATGATAAATATGTTGAGGCTGGATTATGTCCCCGGAACCGTAGAGTGGATACACAGTTCGGGGGACCCTATACACTCTCTGGCTGTTTCTGATAAGGAATCACCTAGAATTTACATTTATGATGGCAAATCTAATGAAACTTATCTGAATGTGCTGGAAAAAATCCACATGAATCCCGTCAGTGTGATAAAATATAATCCCAAATATGATGTAGTTATTTCAGTTGATAAAAAGGGGATGCTAGGTGTGTATCTAACCTACCATTGAAACATTGAAGTAATAAAATCATATCTTTCAGAATATTGGACTGGTAATAAACAGGACTATATATTTCCCAGAAATGTAGCATTTGACTCCAAACTAGATACTAACTTGTTTGAATTTGCAAAAAATAAGACTGTTCCAAGCAGTTTGGCGTTTTCCCCTGATGGTAAAAAGTTTGCAACAATTTCAACCGATAGAAAAGTGAGAGTGTTCAATTTTGTTACTGGAAAACTGGTATGATATAGGTATAATGATTTAACTAAAGTCAATTCCAAGCTAACAAAAACAATTTCAATAATACAGAAGATACTTGTAGGTCTGCCTGTTGATTAATTTGTCTTTAGTTATCTGTATCCATATATGAAATCTGTTCAAAAAATAAGGTGAATTTTCATTGGTATGTCCTTAAGCTCTCTTAGCGATTCAGTGTTTATATCTCCAATCGTCGCAAAATGCTGAGCCGTCCTTTTATAGGTCTCTTCAATCTTGGGAACAAGAAAAAGTCGCAGGGGGCTAAATCTGGTGAGCAAAATAAGCTGTTTTAGCAGCTGTAAAACACAATTCATGTGATATTATCCTAATGGCGTGACATCCAGATAACAATTTTTTGCAAAATTTCGTGACAAGTTCGTAAAATTTTAATTTATCAACAATGTGAAATCCTAGAAATCTGGTGGAGGAAACATTTGCAATGTTATTTGTGCCTAAGCTCAGGGCAAAAAGATCATAGTGGAATGTTAATAGTAGCATTGTAGACAAGCAAGTTATCATCACACCAGGTTTTAATTTTTGCAGTGACTACTTGTATCTTGTGATGTAATAAGTACTCATAATTATCATGCCAAAATATGGTGGTATCAAAGGCAAACAATTTAAACTTCCCAGATATATTAATTTTTGTGAGATCATTTATATAATGTAGGAACAGTGTGGGACCAAGTACTGAACCCTGTGGCACACCGCATTGAGTCGCCTCCGTTCGAGAGAAACGATTAGTTTTCACCATTTGTGAGCGATTTTCTAAATATGATTTGAACCACTAATGACTGATTTCTCTAAAACCATAATATTCAAGTTTGCCCAGCAGAATCCCATGACTTACACAGTCAAATGTCATGGATAAGTCACAGAACACTACTGCGGCTGCCTCTCCTTCATTAATTTCATTGTAATCTTTTGTAAGAAAGGAAAATATTGCGTCATTGGTGCCCTTTAGCCTTTGGAATCCAAAATGGTTCTCGCTCAAGATATTATTTTTAAGAAGAAATTCCATTATTCTCTTCTGAACTAATTTTTCAATTATTTTAGCCAAAGTAGGTATGAGAGATATCTGACGATAATTTGATGGGTCAGCAAGTTCGCCTCCTTGTGCAGTGATATTATAATTGAAATTTTCAAAAATTCAGGAAAGACACCATGTTGGAATGACTGGTTGATGAGATTTGTTAATACTTCGAGATTAGAATCTGGAATGTTTGCAAATATACTGATTGAGAGTTCATCCAGCCCTGCTGCCTTTTTATTTTTCATACTACTGATGATTTCTTTCAATTCATTTGGATGAGTTGGATCAAAATAGAAGTTTCCTTAGACATAGAGATTTTCCTGATAGCCGTTGTGTCAAATACTTTAATTGTTTTCAAGGTCCTTTGTTTTATATTGAGAAATACTGGGTGCGAGTATTCAATAAGAGGGCGGCATATTAGTTTGTATATTCGGCTTGCTGTTGATATGCTTGCACCTGCTCCCGGGTTTGTCAAACTTGTGAAATGTGCGGCTGTTGCTATCACTTTCTTTTTTTTGTTACTAAAGTAGCTGTTGAAATTTAGTCTGGAATCAAGCGTAACACCTAGTTAATTAACGGTCAATTTTGCATGTAATATGTGTTGGTGAACGTTGATTGTTGGAGAAGCTTCGGAATTTCGATGATTAAATATGATGAACCGAGTCTTGATGGGTTTGGCTGCTGCCTCCATATATGGAACCAGTTATTTGTTGTCGTTGCAAGATATTCCAAATTGTTAATCACTTTTTCTAGCGTTTTATCGTGCGCAATTAGGGCGGTGTCATCTGCATACTGGAGAATATATGCCTCATGCCTGAAGTGATTGATATTTCCTCGTTGGTGATAATAAATATCAGAGCTATATAGATATATAACAATGGTGATAGGGTGATAGCGGTGAACCCTGTAGAACTCCCTGCTTTGGAGTAAATTCGTCTGAAAAACTATTGAGTATTTTAACTCTCCGTTTCCTGTCAATTAGAAGATTCTTGATTGTATGTTTGGCCAAAATTCAACAATTATGGTACAAACTTCGCTGCCACACGCTTCAAGCCCAGAATTTACGAAAAAATTGCATGGCCTGAGCCAACCGATATACCTACACCCTCGGGGAACTTCCCTAATAGTGATTCGGCGATTCTCCATAAAAATTTTCTTCACTTTCTCAATATTTTCATCGGTTGTTGATGTGCTGGGTCGTCTAGGGTGAACGTCGTCATTAACATCTTCTCGACCTTCTGTGAAAAGCTTGTACTACTTGTAGTAAACATTTTTCTGACTCAGAGTACAATAACGGTATGCCACTGTAAATATTTCAAGTGTTTTTGAGCTCTCAGTTCAATTTTTTACACAAAATCTGATGCAAATTCTTTGATCCTTTTTTTCGATACCAGAAAACCGCTGAACACACAAAACACCTCTACATACAACTTATTTTTTGAACAGCTCACGTACAGTGTGTGACAAATATCCTCCCCTCACTATGTATAATTCATTCTTTTTTTAAATTCGTCAGTATAGCATATTGAATTACTGATATTGAGTAATGAAACTATTTTTGAATATTTCAGCTGAGGGTGTTGGATGAAACCATTCCACGATTTACAGAACATCAGCAGAAAACCCAACAGTTGCCAAACATGGAGTTCGGGAGACGCATGGCAGTGGAGAGAGATTTGGAGAAATCGGAAAGCTTCGAACTGGCCAACATAACTTTCGACGAGAGTGGACATTTCATCATGTACGCAACCGTTTTAGGAATAAAACTTATCAATATTCACACAAACAGATGTGTGAGGATAATTGGGAAGAACGAGAATCTGAGGATGTTGAATATCGCATTATACCAAGGTGAGAATTTTTATGATAGTTGTTGTTTTACAGGTGTAAATTTTTGGCAGTGGTCAATCAGACTGAATCAGATCAACTACTGTTCAAATACATTGAATTCGTCTGATAAAACCAAAGAAATGTGGAGAGTAATAAATAAGGAAATGAAAAAGCAATCATATTCTGATACTGAGGAAGGAGGCATTGCTCTCAGATATAATTTTGACATAATCAGTAACCCACAAGACATTGCTGAATTTTTTGCAAAGTGCTACACACTTTGGACATAATTTGGCATTTTTTTGTGTAAATATTTCACACCTCATTCTCTTGAGGTCTGAGAACAGGAGAAAGTCACTGGGTGTCAAATCTGGAGAATACGGTGCATGCGGAAGCAATTCAAAGTCCAACTCATGCAGTTTTGCCATCGGTGTCATTGATTTGTGACACGGTGCATTGACGTGATGAAACAGCACTTTCTGTTTCTTCAATAGCCTAGGCAATAGTCGCTGTTGATGGTTGATGCTTCACTCAAAATTTTCTATCCCACAAACTGATAGTCCGACAGCTGTGAAATTTGTAAACGTGTCTTTTGAAGGTTAGGATTAACTAAAAATCATATGGATTTAATACTAGTAGCGCCATCTGTGTGTTAGCCTGTGAATTTTTCAGCCCACTCAATATTTGACACACACATATCAGTGACGAATAAGAGATAGACTGGCATAATCCATGTTATAATTGATCCTTGCATGCTTGAGGAATCAAACTTTCCTACGAGAGTACTTTCCGAACGAATTTTGAGAAAATTTTAGTGGCTCCATTGTACAAAAATAAAAAAACTTAAAAAAAACCTTCTATTCAAGTACCCTCAAAAGATCAAAATAAAATTTTAAATCACATTAACCACATTCATTTATGACTTTACATAATTGAAATTATAATAAAAGCTTGTCGCGATAATTTCAATTTGTAATTAGGTAGGCACCTAC
>WOGR01010193.1:0-11018 GCA_015342045.1 Leptinotarsa lineolata
TTGCAGTCTTCTGTGTCACTTACTTTAAATATGAACCGATACGCCTGGAAACACCCATGCCTCGTTAGGACTTGTGTGAGAAAGTAATTCACCTCTCTCCATTTTCTGTTTATCTATGGTTCTATGTCTCTTATCAGTCTCCTTGCCCAGTTGAACTTTCCATCGTCTATATCCCAAGATTTTTGCAATAATTTGTGATCTTGCTAACCCTTTTGGTACGTTGTTTTGTACCATTGTTCTCTCTTCCACCAGCAGATCTATTGGGGGGATGGTCATTGCAATCATCAGCAGAGCTTTGATTTCGAAATATCTTTTTCCCATGACTCTTTTTCAGATTGTTGTGCCATAGAGCATGATCGACTGGACGACTGAGCAGAGTATTCTCCTATAACCTTCACAAGGGCCCTGAACGTTGGGCATTATTATGTCTTGATTGTTTTGTGAAAGGTGACAGGATAAGTGAGAATCAGTCTTCTTTAGTTCGAAACTTCTTTTATTTTTTCGGATTTCTCGTTTTGAAGTTTCTAGACGTTGTTTCTATATGAACTTTTAAATTCGATGCACATGTTTACTTATAGACACTTGATTTGTGGTCCTTGTCGATGCTTGATTTGCTGTTTTTTATGCCCATGCTAGGAATCGCACTTGAAAAAGTGCCTCGTTTATCCTTAACTCGTACGGGTATTGACTTTTGAGGGTTGTCATTCGTAGAAAGACGACAGTTGATTAACGAAAAAACATATTTTTTTCAACAGATGTGTCCACTGAAGATGATATGTAAATGTTCTTGTAATTCCGGTAATTTTCCAGTGAGTGATTTGTAGGTGGTAGCTTGAAATTGAGGTGACAGGAAAAGAAGGTGGTGGATAATATTTCAATGAACCTTCATTTTAAGGTAGCCTCTATTCAGTACATGATAAGTTGTGATTTTCGAATAAGTAGACAATAATTAATTAATAGTAGATAACACTTCTAGTTCTCGAGCAGTAATTGATACATAGTTTCTATATAAAATCAAGAGAATTATATAGAATACCAATGATGATATTCACTCTATTGAATGTCGTTTTCAAAAATGAATGTTGGATAGTATCATAGATTTTTCACTGATGGGAATAGGACGTTGAAGGTTAATCCTTAGCTCGCTCAAGTTTCCACTTCTGAAAGTTGTCGTTCGTAGGGAGCGATTGCTGGTTGTTGGAAAAACAGATTCGTTTTCAGACCACCGAGTCTTTCTTTGATACAACTTGAACAATCGAAGGTGCAAAGTCCAAATTGGAATTTAGGGTATAGGAATTAAGCGAAGCCTCTACCAAGAGGATATAATCGAGCCAACAGTACGACTGGATCAGATTGGTCGTACAATACACTACCTATCCCAGGCTGACAAGTTTAACTCAGGCTTATGGAGAGCTTCACGCCACCCCCAGCTACACGCCGACCCAGTCCGACCTGTGAGTGGGAAATTCAATTCCAAAGATATTTTTTGTTCGTCAATGTTTTCGTGATGAATATTTAGCTCCATGAGGGAATTTTCCATTGACTATTTTGGTTCGTGGGCTGAATGGTGGTTGAGATCACAAGAATGTATTATAAAATTTAATTTACTTCGCCTTATTCGTCGCATTCTCTGAAATTACTCAGAGGAAAATAAAATAGCTTTAATGAGTTCAGTTTCATTTCATAGGTGGCATACTACTTTGATGAGATTGATGTTGTTGATATCAACTGTTTTGAAGAAGAAAACTGGCCCTTCATCTCTAGAAACTATTCCGACCTAATGAATTTTCAATCGAATCTGCCTTATTAATCCTCTTTCATATTAATGTACTTCAATAATGAACAAATCATAAACGACAATCGAATTACCATTGTGATTATTCTTTCATTTCATCTCTCAGTGTAACTATAGAGAGTTTCAATTCGTTCTTATTGGCCCCCGGATCTGTGCATTTGTACTCGTACATATCCACGAAAGGTGTTTCTTGGGCCTGATAAATCTTATTTTTGATGCTGCTACATATCTATCAGTGAACTTTAGATAATATAGAAATTCGAAATAGACGAATATGTGATAATGAAACGTGAGATCTCTATTGGTTTGAAAATTTCTGAAAGGCCCGTTGGCATTCATGAGATGAAACTACTTCGTACATGATTTTTCTAAGTAGATATGTTCTTTCGTGAAAATACTATTTCTTTTGTTAGTTTATGTTTATACTTCAATACCAAAAAAACGCATTCTTTATATCCTATGTTGAACTCTATATTGATATTTAAAGTAGAACATTGAAAGTATAATGGCCGGTAGCAATATATCTAAATCGTAAAATGAATCGTCATGTTCATATTCCAGAAACACGTGTTTGAGAATTAACTGATATAGCGTCAAGATTTCCCCATAAACAAAAAATATTAAACAATTACCACGTCTTCTTGGTATCTCTAATTATATATCGGCGAAATTTCAACACGACTGCGGTGTTTTGATGAAGGGGTAGCTTATACGAATACAGCAATACTGGTTCATTGTATACCATGACGCTGCATTATCCTGATACAAAATATTCGACAAATTTGATTAGATGGCGCTACGTACGATATTTATATTAATAAGTATTGATACACCGTCTCGTTAAATACAGTGACCAAGAAATAATAGTTACCACTCATATAATACATGACGAACGAAAATAATATCGAATGACGAGATATGCCTCTTCTATATTTTCTTGCTGTCATAAGTGTGAACCCATATTTTTCGTGGTTTTAGTTCATAGACTCTTACTATGAAAACTAATAATGCTTTGAGTAGTTTGATGACGTCACAAATCTTTTTGAATATGAAAAGTTAAATTTTCATCGATTTCATTCATATTTTGATTTCTACTAACCATACTTTTCTCGACCTTCCTTTCTACAGAAGCGATAAACCCATTTCTATAAATACTGATTATGGGAAGTTATCTGTATCCTAAACAATATGATTGAGGGCAAAATTTCTTCTTCATTCCACCCAAAAAATTATATATGTCTGAATTTTTGATAATCGTAGTGGTAGGTTAGGTTAGGTCGAAAGTGAGTGGGTCTATTCGAAGCTCCACCGCAACTCGTAAGGGTTCACTGTGGCTCACACCTATTCACACTCGACCAAATGAACCCAGCTTCTGTACGAAGTCGATTAGTTTATATGGTGAGTGTTCTTTCAGGTCAGATGGTGAGAGTGCGGCCAAACTCTGAATACCTGATTCGATCCCCAGCGGGGCATGCAGAAGTATATGCTCTGCTGTTTCATCATTTTCCAAACAAAGGCGACATACACTGTCTTCTACAGTCCGAGTCTCTACACATGATGATTCAGATGATAGTGATCTGTGAGAAGGCCTGTTAGACATCGTTGATCATCCCTACTGTAGTCCAACAACTGTTCGGTTTCAAGCTTCGAAGGGCGAATGAACGCCTTGGAGTGAGCCAATCCTGGAAGATTGGGCCAGAAGTCAATAAATATTCTTGCCATCCAGGTGTCCAATGTTTGTTTGGCTAAACCTGAAGCGATACCAATAACTGGTCTGATAAAACTGCTTGCAGCATTATCCTTTGCAGGGTAGTCGGCATCCTCATTGCCTTCTAGGCCAATATGGCCACGAATCCAGGCCAGAGACAATTTGTTGACTCTTTTTATTAACGAGAATCGTTTTTGGCAATTTGCTACCAATTTAGACGTTGCTTGGTAGGGGTTCGATTCTACCAATCTCTCCGCACACAATTCAATATTCTACAGCATAAAACGAACCTACATATCATACCTACCGGTATGAAGAAATAGTGATGAAAACGTGACTTTGTTTCATGAACGCGCCTTTTTTCATTCCAGTTAGAATATTCAAAAATTCTCTTTTATTACACATCCACAACATAAAACCAACCTACATACAAAATTTCAGCCTCCGAAAATATAGCGTTTCGGTACAGTGATGAAAAGTTAATTATCAAATTTTAACGCGCCCCTTTTTACCCACAAAGGGAGCCCCAACTTGGACTCCCTTCATGGGCATCTGAGATCTAAGAAGCACATATATACCAATTTTTAGCTTCCTAGGATTTACCAGTACCTACAGAGAAACAAAGATGTGACTTTCACATTTATACGCATAGATAAAAGATAGATGGGGTATCACTACCACTATTACAATCAATATTCATCTCCATGAAAATAACTTGAAATTGAAGCAACTACGAGCAAACACAGTCAAACAGTCAAACACACGGCGTGGCAACAAACCGTTTCTATAGTTACGACTCAGAAAGACCACTGGATGATGTGAAATTGTATTGGAAGTATTGATAACATTAAAGATAGAATGTATGGGAAGGAGAAGTATTATTTATTAGTTTTGGAGTTATTTTTTTCCAACAGGAAAAAATTTTTGAATACGATTTTACTGAAAACATTGAATATTATTTCCAAAACAACAGCCCTTACTTATAGAAACGAAAAACCACATCAAGATGTATTGTAAGTATTCATTTTTAATACATTTTAGACGATGTAAATTTACATTCACAGTTGTACAAAAAATGTTGTTCGTATTTCGTGTATAAAATTCGTGTTTTCTTGGCGCATTCGAGAGAATTTGGACCAGTAATTAAAAATCGATTTCAAAAGTTGTATCGCCAACAGTGTATGCAGAAATTACTTCTGTGAAGAATCCTGCACTGACACCTGTCGGATATAATCCAACGCCCTTCGTGGTATTAGCCAGGAGAGTAGTTGTTTTCTGATAGGTGTCAGTCCATGAACCTACCTAATGAGTTGAGACTGGCCTGAACGAATTGTTCATTTAGATAATTTGTCAATGGTTATTTCTAGCAGCAACAATATCACATATTCAGAAAATTGTGAACATCGGCATCGCGAATCATTATAATTTCAATGGGCTTGTTTCATGATTTCCAGGTTACAGTTCATTTGATAGTAATTTCAGATTGGAAAACAGTGCATTTTGCTTCAGCTCTATAAATATCGTTTTCTTCCCGCAATCAATTTTCAAAAATCGGATTTTCTAGGCCAGTGATGTCACGGGCCTAGTCCCGCTTCTTGTTCGATTGATCAATAGGAACAATACAAATTATCAACATTGCCAAATCGTATAATTCACGAAACGTTTTTTATTAATTCGTGATTCAACCTAAAACACTTTCGACAACTACATCTAAGAAACAAGTGC
Organism: Leptinotarsa lineolata; assembly: GCA_015342045.1. Classification (NCBI taxonomy): domain Eukaryota; kingdom Metazoa; phylum Arthropoda; class Insecta; order Coleoptera; family Chrysomelidae; genus Leptinotarsa; species Leptinotarsa lineolata. Next base: position 5,229 of record WOGR01010193.1, read on the forward strand.
AAGAAATGCATTGGAAGGAAGAATCAATCAATCATGGGATCCAGATAACACAAAACGCAATAAAAACTTTATTTCTAAAATATCTCCAGCTGTAGACATTTTCATGTTGATATCACAGAAATTTTGATGGTGGAAGTGTATATGAACCCGTTAACGTTTAAATCAATGCAAAAAATATCCACATGAAATAAAATGTACACGAAAATAATGGTTGGAAATAGCATATATCTGAAATCAGTATATAAAGATCACGAAATATTTACCTTAACTATGATTTTATACATTTCATCCTTTCAGAACCAAAACTCATAGTATGAAATATGTTATTTATAAATATAATCAAGATTTATTAAAATTCCGAAGCGCTTTCTGTTTTCTTGTACCTTTCCGCACAATTGAGAGCAGCACAAGAATGCGCCATATTGATAGTCAAATATATCTCAAAAACACTTTTGAAACACATACAAACTAAACCCGATAAAAAAACGAATCACCAACAGTGGTGATTCAACATTAGAGCATGACCGGCTTTCATAATTTGTACATGGGAGAACAAAACAGTCCAAATTTTTTACAACTACATTTAGCACTGCATCCCGTTTTGCAGTTACAAAAAATTGTATTCAGCAGTTTTTCTAGCGCAGGTGTAAGTAAAGTTTGAACTGGTTCTAATGTATTGTTGACCAACTTCCAACCCCAGTCTGTAGGGTCCAGCTGATAACCAAGCCACACTTGAACTTGATAGTATACCCGAAAAAGATGTTGATGAGCAGCAACTGAGGTTGGAGGAAGACAAGCTAATTGAACTTATTTTTTACTTTCAGTATTTTTAACGAAACATGCATATCTATACTCATCTAAGCAAGTAATTTTAAGCAAATGCCGTTGGTGACAACTTCTTGTCGAGTTGTTTTCAAGAGTCCCAGCATATTGAATTAGATCTTGTTTTTCAAGCATTTTGAAAACTGTTATTTAACCCGTCCTGTAAAATGCAGATGACGTATCACAGCCTGTTATTGCGTGTAAAAATAGTACATGATTTTGACAAAAGTAGATAAGCTTTGTGATGGATATTTTTTCAATTGATGTTGAGCTTTTCCTGGTTTTAAGAGGAAAATAGTGAGTAATACGAGTAAGTCTACATCTTCACCAACAACAATAGTTGTTTTTGTCAAATTGATTTGTTCTATGGCTGTTTCAATGATCAATACATTAGCCTCATTATTAGCTTGTTTTACCAATATAATTTTAGCAGTAAACTTTTCTTTCAACATTGAAATGAACCGAGACTTGTGAGTTTTTGTAAGAATTTTCTGTTGACTTGTTGGAATTGTCATATGTTCAAGTGAAATATCAGAAGATGCTGCTAAAGTTCGACGTTATTCTGCAGCTTCAATATTTCTCGTACAAACATTACAACCATCAAATACAACAGTAACTTTAAAACCAAAATGTTGACGTATGTACTAAACGTATTTATCGATACTTAGATACTTGCATTGATCGATGTCTTCATACCCCGTTCAACAGAAGTAACTTCACTTTCACCTAATAGCTCAACACAAATGAAACAATATTCTGACATTTTTGTTATAAAACTCGAAACAGCACGATATAGGTTAGGATGAACACGTCTTATTAATTTTTTAACAATTATATTTCGAACGATTTCACCAATTTTCAGCTTGTTGTAAATTTAGGTAGCTTCACTTTTATTTTTGGTTTGATTTGACCGGACTAGTAAAAAATGAAATGCATACTATTTCGATACATACACTGAAATGATAGCATCAAACATTGTACAAGAATGTTATTCAGTTTTAAATTGCACCATTACGTGAAAATCATTATTTAAAAATTAATGTTGTTGTCTACTTTTTCAAATTTTTTTTAACCTTCAATTTGGCATCGAAACTATTATATCCCAATTTCTATTTATCTAACACTGAAAATAGATAATATATTCGACTCATTTTTTGAATTAACAATCTTTTTAAAAAAACAGCTATCATTGACTTGGCTACCCTATTTTAGTTCTTTCGTTTGAATGCATTTTTTAAATGAATAGAATAGATTTTGAATGGTTTCCGATATATTGTACTGTAAATATCTCTTGTAACTTCATAGTGACGTCTCTTGGAAACAAGAAAATGTAAGGTTTTTGGTTTTCTGTTTCTACATCTTCATATAAAAAAATTTGGAAGCCTCTTGACAGATGGAAAAACTTGATGCCTTTTTTTCACAAAAAGTAAAGGATTCCCTCCATAAAGAATTTCCATTATTTCATTAAATCAATATATTTTTTGTACAAATCATTTTTCAGACTACTGAGAAAAATGACAAATAGGATAATTAATATGATGACAATTGAAACAAAAAATAATAATCAGTATAAATATATTCTCTTAAAGGAACTCGAATAAATCAATAGTGCATTAAAAATATATATTCAAACATATGTACAAAATAAATATCAACCCCATATCAGCTAGAAGCTCTCCTACTCTCTTCATCGCTGGCTTCTGTTTCTCTATGTGGCGAATCCGATAAAATGTTGAGTCCAGGATGCGTTTCGATCATATGCCTCGACTTCAGATGCCTTTCTAAATCTCTCCGTCTGACCAAAATTTTTCCACACAAATCACACCTGAAATAATGATTCAGATACTTAGAACATTAAGAAATGATTATCAAGGATAATACTGGTCCCAAAATGGTAGAGAATTATTAACGATGAAAATAATACAGTTTTTTCATCACAAAATTACCTTGTGAGAATTTAATACAAATATTAGAAATCAAATCGTTACGAACTGGAGATACGCAATTTATACAGATATACTGATGTATTTTCCAATCATTTCATTCAATATGTGATTGTATTTATTGCAGAAATGTGTACATATTTTCACAAGCATTTTCTTAACTCAACAATGTATGTATGAATGTCAGTTTGGATCAAATCTAGCATTATTATCAACCGATTGAGCTAATATCATGTTAGTGACTTTCGAAAATGTGTTTTTACTATTGATTTATTTCCAACTGTTTCTACTTTTTCTTTCTATCCATGAATATATTAACAAAATCATCACACTCACTTGTAAGGTGTATTCCCCTCTGCGTGCAACCTAACATGCTTATTGAGATTACTGGGGTCGCCAAAAGGTCGACTGCAAAACTTGCATCTCAACGGTTTATACCCAGTGTGCGTCCTTATATGAATTTTCAATCCATATTTTCTCGAGTAACACTTCCCACAGTAGAGGCAGATATGGCCCTGTCTAGATTTCCCCAAACTGCTCACCAACGTCTCTATTTGTGCCTCATCATTGTAAACAGGTTGCTGAAAATGTGAGCAAGGGTCGTAACACATAGGCACTATCGTTGAAGGAGGTGTGAGGTGCGGCTGAGGATTTGGAAAGTCTGTTTCTTCCTTTTTGAAGGGTTTGAATGCTGAAGGTTCGTATGGTCTGCAAGTAAAACAAACAATTGATTGTTTATCAACATTTTCAAAACTTTGACATTATTGAAGATGAAGTTTGCTATGACGGCTACAAATATCAGCATGTTTAATGTCATGATATTCATCAAAAAGAGTGAGACACATGGTTTGACCTTCTTTCATTCAATGTTATTATAGTGTTTCAAAGGTTGTATTTGTTTTCTTTAGTCTACTGTAATATATCAGTGAAAACGTATTCAGTTCAATCAAAATGAGCGTCATTTGTATCAGTGTACTTTTGCCTACGTGAAACAAGACGATTAATAGAGCGGAAAAGTCGCTGTTGGGTTGGTGGTCCTGGCTTGCTTCCACAAAAATTTCGTTTACACGTAAATCTCCATAATGACATATTTATACTCCAATCATTTCTGTGAAAAACTAAGTAATAGTTATCATATCAAAAATAGAAACAGGTGAGAATAGCCATAAAATTCAAATGAAAACTTGTTGAAAATAATTGAGGTTATGTAATTTCAGTGTTCAGTAGTGTATTTGTGATATCAACTCTTTATTTCTCATACAAGTTCATCATTTTACAAAAAATGAGCGGAAACTGTGTTATCAACTTGTCAGCCATTATACATTATTTCAAGGATGAGAAAAAACTGATATCAAGAGGAGAGAATGCAGTGGACTCAGGTCATGTTGAAAACATGATATTCGATTCTGAAATTAGTATTTTGAAGAGGTTTGTTGCTAGTAGGCGTGATAAAACGTATAAGGTGGAGATAGGTTATAATGAATTATATAGAAACAATTGAACTATTGAAAACACCCTTCTCAGATTGAATTTACTACTGAGTGAATGATTGAAAGTGCTGATTGTATCTGCCCTAGGGAACAGGTCATGTGCCATCACATGGCATCTTTGGCAATATTTGGACGCTATAATGTGTCTTTAACAGACAAAGCTTGCTCTCAGAGCAGTAAAAAACATCTTCAATATCTGAAGTGAAGAGAATAACGCAATTGTGTCCCACGAAGGTACATAGGTCAACAGAGAGAGACTTGACTGCACAGGAAGTCGAAGGTTTAAAAGATACACTGAAAATGTTCGATGGTGTATGCCGAATTTCAAGCAACACTTTTGTTTTTTTATAATTTTTATTCAATGTATGAATTGTAACAGCAATAAATGTAAACTATCTACTAAGATTGGAATAAAATAATGTAAATATAGTCGTTTTGATCATCTCTAAATATACCTGGTGATTCTCTAAGGTGGCTCACTCCTATAACTTTTTTAATATTGGAGATAGAAAAACGAATTTGGGGGTTGTGTATTATAGTTCACTTTACATTTTTTGACATACTCACTTGCTTTGCCGTACTTCCGGTTTGACCGGAAATGACCCCGACTTTAGATTTTTAAATAGCACATCCTATATATTTTTACTTATTTCTACCGAGAATGACATTTTAAATCCAACAGTGATTCACTTGCCAATATTTGACAAATCAAATCGTCTTTATTACAATTTTGATTTTTTAATCTAGAATGCCATGGATCGTGTGAATAGCTTTATTTTTGATAGAGTAATATTAGAAAACTGTGACTTTGAGGCTTATGACTACACAGTCGTTTTAAGAATTAGTTCACAGTCGCAAATATGCATTATTTCAGTTAACCTGATTTTTTCAAAATGAAAGGGGGTGGCTCGTTGGCTTTTTGTGAAAGATCATTTACGTACGAATAATTTGATGCCACACACTTCCACTTCATTTTCTCTATTTTTCTGAATAACTTCAAGAAAGTCGCAAATTAGTCCATTAAGGCTATAAATTTTCAAAATGGCAAAGTTCAACTTTTTCAATTCTTGCCCGCATCACATTGATTAGCTGTTCCACATTGATATTCTGGAATGCCACCCTAACTTTATGCTCTAGTTCTTTAAGAGTAGCTGATGTTGTATTGTGAACCTGATTTTTAATTGTTCCCCAGGGAGTAATATCTGGTAATCTAAAATATGAAAAAAATAAAACATTTATGTAAAAATATGACAACTCAAGAATGTACCTTGCAGGCCATTGAATAGGTCCATGAGTGCCAATCCACTTTTCTGGGAAGATGTCAGTCAGATGTTCTCTTACGACTTGAGAATTGTGAGGTGGCGCTCCATCTTGTTGAAAATAAATATCAACTTGGTTAGCCAGTGGCAAATCTTCAATGAAATCATTATTTTGATTCCTAAGGAACTGTAGATATCTTTCCGCAGTCAGTTGTCTGTCGAAAATTATTGGTCCCAAAAGTTTTCCTCCGATAATACCCATCCAGCAATTGAAAC
>WOGR01010194.1:0-11018 GCA_015342045.1 Leptinotarsa lineolata
AGAATATTCTCAACTAGGACAGCACAAAGGCGTTGCATATCATTCTTCAATACCAGCTCCGTTGAAAAAGCCTTGGTTTAGTAGTTTCACGACATGTCCACGGGATATTATCACGACTATAACTAGAATAGCGCACCTCCACAAAATTCGATCAAAGGAGCATGACAGGTGTGAGTGTGGGAAAACGCATGACTTGTGGCACATCTTCTTCGTGTGTACAAATAACCAAGCCAATATCCGTTCATTACATTCTTCCATCCATAGGATGAACAAGCAACAGGGCCCGCTGTCGTTACATGATATTTTATTTGAATATTTATAACTTAGACATTACACTCCTTCCTTACCTCATCCCACCTCAAGCTGTAACGGAAGCGATTTGCGCGGACATTGTAGATCATTGACGATAGTTGTGCGTACCTTCCGAATAGACTGTGCTTACATTGCGACCAACCTATGTGCTTGCCAGTGCGATCTTTCCGTAGTGCATGGACAACCACTGTTTTCGCCTGTATTATAAATCTGGACTATTTTTAGCTTGCCGTGCTGGACAAGTTCCTGGACAGCAGTTTCAACCCAAATGTGGATGGGTGTGCCCTAGGTCCACTTAAGTGTGGCCACATTTGGCTTTATCAACAACGTTCGTTACCAACTGGCCGGATAGCCTTAGTTGCTGAGGCCATTGAATCGAAAAGAAGAAGAAGTGTTTCAAAGCTCCGCGATCGTATTTTTTGAGCATTTCCTTCGACCAATCGACACGAGTCTTTTTGTGAGATTGACAAATTGTGTGGGATCCAACGCGAACAATTTTGTTGACAGTCAAATGTTTATGAAATATCAAATGTATGCTGGTTCCATTAATGACTTAGGTTGTCTCATTATCACGATAGGTCACATGACGATCATTCAATGTCAGTTCTCGCACAGCATCAATGGTTTTCGGAACAACAACTGATTTTGGACGACCTTCACGAAATTGGTCTTGGAGTGAACTACGACCACGATTGAATTCACCATATCATCGATAAACATTGGTCCTTCATGGAGCTTCATCGCCAAAAATTGAATAAAGTTTATCCTTGCACTGTTGCTGAGTTAATCCACGTCGAAAGTTGTAAAATTAATCGCACGAAAATGTTCACGATTTAATTCCATTTTCGGGCCGAGATGAATCTTTTAAGTTAATGTAAAAAGCACAAATAACGCTCGTATGTCAAAATGTTCTGATTACGTATAACCTCAGAAATGTCCAACTTTACAATATTCAGTTGCCAGATTGCAACACTAGGGTTGCCAAATCCCGAAACATAAAAGGCAACCTATCGTATCTAAGAGTTATAAAAACATCTGTCCCAAATGGATCTTGTTAAAAAATGAGATACTACGGGATTTTTTCTGGAATTGAAGATAAAAATGGCATTTGGAAAGTCATAGAAATTATGACCAAAAGCGTATCGAACAAGATATAGGTAGATTGGTGTCAGTGGATCATTTATAAATTGGAGAAAAGCTAAAAAAGAGAAAATAGCCTCCAAAGAATAGTTGGATACCGAGATCTAAGAAAATTTGGTATCCATAATTGGGAAAGAAAGCGATAGATAAATTAAACTTCGGTGAGCTGTTTAACTTTGAGTCTCACTTTCTTCCAATGTTTTTCAATTGTAGTCCGGTCCTGCTGAAGACGTAGTCGCAGAATGAAACCCGTTTGCGACGAGATTTTTAACCGCCTCCGCCCCTTTGAATTTGCGTTTTTATGTGTTACGGCCATCGGGGCAGGGATCTCGTATAACCTGTTTACCATATAGCGTATATGTGGCGGGAACAGAGTGTAGGTACATCTACAGACCGGGCTACCGAATGGAACATACACGCAAGCAGGCAGGCACCTTTGCAATTTGATACCATTTCTACTTGCGAAATTTAAATCAACACCTTTTTTATCTTCTCCTGTCCACCACCGGACAAATGACCACGCAGATATCGTGGGAAACGGCGATGACCCGATACAAATTGATCTGTATCATGCGCTTTGACCGATTGCTTTAATATTTTAGGAGCGGCATATAGATAGTTGAGAGTATTAGAAAGGATTGGCTGTCTGGAGTTTTCACTCATGAGGGAGAAATTATCTGGCAATCGATATTACGAAATCTAATTTCGAAGAAACTCGTCCGTATGGTGTAGACTGTAGACATTTGTCAGTTCGAGCTGAATCGATTCAAATTGTTATAAATAATTTGCACTAGATGAATTGTTTTGAATTGTTACAAACGATGTTCGGTAAAACAGAAAAGTTGACCATTGAAATCATAATTCATATTTCCAGAGAGTTGATATACTTGATGTACATAACACTTTCACAACAGTTTCTTCGGAAATGAAAAACAATAAGGCACATGAATAGTTAAAGATAGTACCTATTGACAGTTATTCTCACCTCTATGGTACCACCTAGAATGACTTACAAATGTCATCATGTCATGACCAGAACTACTTTGTTTGAATAGAGGAATTAAATAAAGGTATTATTATATAATAATATGACATACTGACAATCGAAATTTCAAACTGTCCCTGATAAATAAGCTATTAATCAGTTGAATATTGATTTCTGAGGGATTTATGGATCAGTCATTTTGGACGAAATGATAGGAAATACCTGTTAGGTGATCAATGTCATCGTGTCAGTACTAAAATAAATCGATTCAAGAGAGGAATTAGATGAAGAAATCATTGATTTCGCCATGAAATAAGTTTTATATATCGCCGAGTTGTTCCAAATCATTGACCAATTATGAATGACATAGGTATGATTCAGAAGGCTCGGCAATATGCAATGAAATATGAATAACTGCAATTTTCTGAACCAAAGATTCTGGTGCATTATTCGAAAAAGGTATCTAGGAGTAGACCGACCACATTATAATGAACTGATTTGTCAACATGCGTCTGTTAGTCTGTTCACTAGCTCGTTGGTTATACCAAAGAAAGTATTATATTGTCGAACTTCCTCTCCAGTGTTTCCAGAAACTGAACGGTTTCTTTAAGGGTTTATTGCCAAGAAGAGAAAAGTTGCAGACATTTCTTGAATGAAAAATATAGTACTTTTAACATTACAATATGTTTTGCTTTTGATCATCATTTGTGGAAACGGAATTGATGAGAAATCATCATGCAGTGCTTTGAGAAAGATGAACAAATTTAAAAGGCATAATAAGGTATTGAAATTTTCCTTGAGAATTGTACAGAGCGAATGGAAAATGAATATTCAGGTATTCAAGAAATATTTCAGTGTGAGATTTTCACTAGTTAGTACCTATATACTAACTAGTATTGACATGTCTGATGAAGAGAGTGTGCTAATAATAGGATACAAGGGAGAAATGAACTTCATCTGTGGTGTTCCACAAGGCTCCGTAATTGGTCCCACATTGTGGAATATATACTATGATGGGGTACTAAATCTGAAGGTCCCTAGGGAAGTTAACCTAATAGGATAAGCAGATGACTTAGCCGTAGTGGTGGTGGGAAAAAATGAAGAAAGTCTGGTAAGAACTTCCAACAAAACTGTCAAGGATATAGCCGAGTGGATGACAGCGAAGAAATACAAGCTTGCCCGTCAGAGGTAGTACTGCTGGCAGCAGGCAGAAAACTGAAAAGTATTACGATTGAATTGGAGAAAACGAACATCTAGAGCCAAGAATCCATTAAATACCTGGGAATCCACATGGATCTAAATATGAAAATGGGAGCTCATGTGGAAAAAAATAGCAGAAAAGGTGGGAAAAGCCATAAGGAACACAAGCAGGACAATTCCCAACGTTGGGGGTCCTTGAGAAGGTAGTAGAAGAATTCTATGCTCAGTCGCCCAGTCGATCATGCTATATGGCATAACAATTTTGAAAAGAGCCATGGAAAAAAAGATATATGGAAATATATTACTTAGAGTCCAAAGGAAAGCGCCATAAAAATAGTATGTGTATATAGAACAGCATCAACTAAAGCTCTGATGATGATTGCAAGAACCCCCCAATAGATCTGCTGGTAGAAGAGAGATCTATGGTACAAAACAACGTATCAAAAGGGTTAGCAAGGTTAAAAATCATTGAAAAATGGCAACAATCTTGGGAAATAGACGATGGAAAGGCCAACTGGATAAAAGACTGATAAGAGACATAGAACCATAGATGAACAGAAAATGGGGAGAGGTGAATTACTCTCTCACATAAGTCCCAACGGGGCATGGGTGTTTTCAGTCGTATCTGTTTAGGTTTGAAGTGAGTGACACAAAGAAGTGCAAGTATTGCGGAATAATAGACAAGGTGGTAGAACATACAATCTTTGAATGCATAAGTTGGGAAGAACAGAGACGAAACGCAGAAATGACGACAGGAAAATTATCACCGGAAAACATAACAGGAAAGATGCTCAAAAATAAAGAAAACTGGGAAGCCCTTAGTAAACTCTCCAAGACCATCCTGACAAAGAAAAGGAAAAAACTTGATGAATAATGATGAATAATGAGGAAGTACTCAAGAAAAAGGAAGGGCCCTGAACCATCACTATAGTCTGCTATTTCGAAGTAATGCCCGAGGGCGGTTCCAGACTCATGGGTAGTTTTTTGGTCGGTAAAAATCCGACACAATCTGGTCACATGGCGATCAGGTGTCTTTCGAAGATTTCTCCACTCGCCGAAAAAAAAAACTATCAGTAATATGAAAAATCATGGAGAAAGCCATAAAGCACAATATTCTTAAATATTTGGAAGACTCCAACATCTTGAGCGATCATAAATATGGCTTTCGGAAACCAAGATCAACAGGCGACCTTCTGTCGTATGTCATCCATATTTGGAATAATGCAGTCGAGGAACATCGAGAATCAAGAGCTGTTGCGCTTGATATTTCTGAGGCCTTTGACCGTGTGTGGCATGAGGGTTTGCTGGCCAAACTTCTATGTCCTGGCTTGTCGGATCATTTTTGTGTATGGCTCTCCAGCTTCCTGAAAAAACTTTCCCTGCAAGTGACCGTCGATGGATGTCTCTCGAATACTTTCACCATCAATGCTGGTGTTCCTCAGGGATCCATATTGTCTCCAACCCTCTTTTTATTGTATATCAACGATCTATTGGATAAAACCAATTGATTTGCTCGTCATTCCATTTAGATTCCAGGACATCGGCTGCGGACGCACATCCTCACCGGTAGCAGGTGGTTGCATATCTTTATGAGGATCTAGAAGTGATTTCAAATTGGAATGAAAGTAACCAGGTTCAATTCAATGCCACGAAAACCCAGACATTGGTTTTTTCCAAAAAGATAAATGTCTCCGAACCAGATATAATAATGTCAGGAAAAGCAATTCCGCTTTCTGCTTCGATATGTTTTTTGGGGGTTAAAATGAACACCAATATGTCTTGGCACAATCATGTCGCTGGAATTGCGGGGGCTGCTTCTCAAAAGCTTGGAACACTATTCCGAACCAGAAAGCTGTACACACCTCAGTAACTTTTGATACTTTATAAAGCTCAGATCAGACCTTCTTTGGAGTATTGTTCTCATATATGAAGCTCCGCCCCTAAACATGCCCTGCTGCTGCTGGATTCCATCCAAAAAAGAGTCATCCGCCTGATTGGAGACGCAAACATTACTTGCAACCTTGATAGTCTGGAACATCGAAGAAAGGTTGGAGATTTGTCTCTCTTCGATAAGATACTTTCACGGGAAGTGTTCAAGGGACTTGGCACATTTGATTCCACCAAGAGCGGTGCATATCAGAAATACGCGATGGAGTGTGGCTGCTCATCGTTTTGAAGTTCAACGTTTTTCCCAGTGGATTTAATCTCCAGCGATTCAAATCTAATGTGAATCACTACTTTCGCACAAGCACCGCTATTAGAGCGCCTTAAGGTTTGTCCTGTAGTGCTTGTGTTTCTTCCTTTAAAAAACTTTCGGATGCGGAAAGATCACAATCAAAGAGACGTCACGAAAGTTTCAAAATGCTTAGAATCTTGTAGGCATTCACGATTGTTGGTGCAGAAGTTCGAGAATTGGAAATTCCAAGAACATAGACGAATTGCTCAATTCAATATTTCGCACCTGGTAGCCCCGGGCAAACTTTGAGAATCGCTCAACTAGACTATATTCCCAGATCCTAGAAGGCTTCGTTTATGAACAGGGCGTTGAAATCGTCGTATATTTCCGAAGCTACCAAGTTAAAACGTTACAAGCTAGTTTTCCTTGAAAAAACAGAGTTTTCTCTTCCAACATTCTTGCCTCTTTTACTGTTAATCAACTTTCTCGGAGAATCTCTTATTCCTTTTTTTGGCTAGAAAACAGTTTTTTTCGTGTTAATTTGTCCGTAACAGTTGTCATAAACAGAAAATATTGGCTTTGGTGATCTCTCGTCTGTCATTCTCTCGTTTAAAATGAATCCCACAGCTCTTCCGAAGATGATTTGATTATTTCTAGTACCTTGTTCAACAGATGGAGCAATGACAAATTTTTTGTTTGTCGTTCGCTTCAGCTTGGTTAAAGGAATGATACTTTGAACGAAATTCGATTTTAAATTATGGAATATCACCAACTTTAGGTTGATGATGGCTACTACCTTGCACTGACAAGCGGCCAAATAGCCCGAAACCGGTCTGCAAGTGTGTCCGTTCCTATAATTGAAAATCGATTTCAGCAGTTGTATCGCCAACAGCATATGCAGGAAATATTTCTGTGAAGCTTCCTGCACTGACACCTGTTGGATATAATCCAGGGAAATAGTTGTGTTCTTTTAGTTAATTTTATTCCTATTGTATTGAGTACCGGCAGTACTCCCAGGAAAACTAGTTTTCTGATCTTTTCCACCGTATGCATCTCTCCTCGATATAGTCTTCAGACTTATTTCGATTTCTACTAAAGATTGCATCATTACCTCGCGGTGATTTCATGCTGAATCCAAACTTACATAATAATTAACGATTATTATGATGAATATGACCCGCCTGCTACCCGAATCGATCTATCTTGTTTTCGGAGAGGTCACCGAATGCGAGACATCTTCTCGGTCATCGTGACAGGCATAAGTCGTTCGAAATTCCTGTCCACACTATAAATAAAAGAAACTGGATTTTTCATGCCACGATAAACTCGAAGCTGGCCTTGAGGAGCTTATCGTTAACACTAGCAACGAACGTCATCCACGAGGGAGATAACATCACAACAAATAATCTTTCAGTAAGTTAATGCTCGCATTCACGTTCAATCGTATTTCATCACAGGAAAAATTCAGATACCATTGACTCAATTTTATGAAGTTGAAACTGGAGGGGATGGGCATACGCTACTCAATATACTCTTGAGTGATCTACCATGTTATTGGAAAACACTAAAGGAAAAATTGATACGCGAATGACTCGGAAACAAGCAGGCATATTTTTTATCCCTTCAAATATTTGTTGTGATCAACAAATATCTCACATGTTTCTCAACTATTTTTTTCTTCAAATTATTCAATTTTGAAACTAGTTTTCAACTCGATTTGACCTTGAATAGAAAAACAATAGTGTAACAATGTAAAACCAGTAATGAATGTTCCAAAAATTACTTTCCCAGCTTGCCCCCGAGTATATCCGGAGATATCCGGAAAAAACAGAAATTTCGGAAAATGGTTTTTATTTTTTTCTGACTTTATTTTTTTTCGAAGGATTCGAAAATAAATTGCACTTCCACATTGCAACTTTTTCCTGCTACATAATGATGTTTTCAGATTTGCAATCAGACGTTTCGTCTTCCGGCTACCATTATCAACTTTATTTTTTCTTTGAAACTCGTTTCATAGAACACGCGGCACATATCTGGGGTCGCCCATCTCGGAGATATGGACGACAATAGATGGATATTAACATGTCGTTTATTGAAAAAAAGTTTCCGCTTTTCAATTTTTTACACTACACAAATAGTTGTTTGTACAACTAATGAACTAAATCATAAATATCAACCTCAAATTTGTTCAAAACTGAAATTTGTTTTCACATCAAATAATGAAGTGCTGACGAATTTTTATGAAATTCTACAAAAATCGTTATTTCGGGCTATCACCATCAATGAATTTCAGAAATGAATGCGATTGTTCATTGAAATATTGGGTTTCTTTGAAAGCGGTTGACTATTTTTCATGGTGAATATTTCTAATTCAGACTCTCATTGTCTAATATGATTTGAAATATATGAAAGAACAAATAAAATTAAAATGAATCGCTAAACTATCAATCATATTAGGCAATGAAACGTGAAATTGAATTACAATAAAAGATGAAAATTACCACAGATTAAAAAAAAATAAAAATAAGCAAAACATTAAACAATTAAAAACGAGGTGATTCCAAACATGCCCAGCTATTCCCGACTTGCTGGTTTCTCTTGTGCTTGGCAATGCGGACTTTCAATGGCCTCTTAGTTTCACTACCATATAGAAGTAGACACAAGTAAATTCACTCTTCGCTATATGTATCTGAGGCGTGAGAGCAAGTGAACCAAGAATAGCTCTAGCCTGCACCCTCCTACCGCACTACACGCCGCCACAGCCCGGCAAAAAATGAAATTTTGACACGATACATCAAAGACGCCGACCAGGAGTAAACTTACCTGTTTACTTCTATACGGTGGTATCACTGATATAGGATTTGCCGCACTCACGGGGTATCTGATAAATACAATTCTTGGAATCGCAGTCCGCGTTTAGTAGCCTGGTTTTCGTGAGGCTGCCACGGAGTGTTTCCGAATCTGAAGCAGCTTCTGATGTTGTACTTGGCCCAATTTTTCTTATCCTTTCGAATAATCCTCTGACGTAGGGAAGGGCAAGCAGTCGTCGTGATGGCTATGGCTGCGAGGCTATGGCTGTTCCACCTGTTCCACCTGGCTGTTCCACCTGTTCCACCTATTCCACCATCGCTTTGGGGTAACCATTCCGTTGAAGATATTTTTTGATGATGCCCAGTTCCTTTTCGTATTACAGAGCACGAAAGCTCGATCCACTAGAGTCTTGATGAGTCATCTTTTGGTACATTGATGGTCGTTAGATTCGTGATTCAGATCATGCCCCGTGTGAGTGGGTTTTCGGTATACAGATGTTTCCCACTTACTGTCAGCCCTCTTCACCAATGCGTCCTAGAATGGTAATTCGTTGTAGACTTCCTTCTCCATTGTGGAGGTGATGGAACGTTCAACACTGTTGATGTGCTTCAGAAAGGTTTCTAGTTCTGTGTCTCCATGACTCCATGCTATGAAGGTGTCGTCAACGTTTCTCAACCAGACTCGGTGCATATATATGTTGGCAATATAGTATAAGCATACCATTAGGATTTACTATATCGATTAATGAAGTCATCCCAGATGATGAATAAGGTTGTTACTTAACTCTGGAGAGGAGAGTGTTCAGTTCTGTACAAATAACCGAATAAAGCGGTATAGCCAGTAAAGTGATTAGTGTTTATTTATTATTTCCCATTGAGAATTCTACAGGCCGTAACTGGTGAAAGTGGCCATCCCATTAGTAGTTCCTCATCTTGCGTAAAGAATTAGTCCTTCAATTGGAAATAGCAGTTCCGTACACAAAACCCTAGTAATTCCATGATTACTACTACAGGTAAGTTCGTTCTATCCTTCAATTCCTCTTCTTCGAATAGCTTTTGCATGATTTGAAGTGCTTCTCAGACAGGAACGTTGGTGAAAAGGCTCTACACGTCGAAACTGATTAATTGATCTCACTGCGCAACTTCGACTGCCTCTAGTATTTCGACCAAGTGCCTTAAATTCTTCACAAAAGATGAAATTTGATGTTTTTTATTTTAATTTTATTCTTATTTCCTTTTACTATGTGCTATGTGGTCACTCTCATCTTTAGTCTTCGAATAAAATCTCAGTTGGATCCCGCGCCCACCGAGACTCTTCCCAAAAAACCTCCGACTTCCCGACCACCCAACAAGGAAATGTGTGTCAAAATAACTCGCAAGAAACGCACATCATTAACAACCAATTAGTGTAGCGAGTACTCAATTACCGTCCTCGCAAAACGCCCGGCTGGAGACCCCCGAAAACATTCCCTTCGCGTCACACACATCGCATAATATCCCACCGTCGTCGTCGTCCATCCATATCTCTCGCATACCGCGACCGCATCGAGCAAGCCGCGGTGCGACCTAGCGAAGACCACGTGGCCGCAGCCACCTATTACACCTGTACGCTGCCGGCCGGCAGAGGGCAGGGAGAGAGATCCGTGAGCGTGGCGGCAGCGAGCGGTGTTGCTCGGGCTGTGATGTGCAGCTCCAGCTTTGGCGCCCCGCCGAGCCATAACCATCCCCTTGCAGTCTACACTGCGGTCGGCGCGTCGGGGACCCGCTAAAGAGCAACTATTACGAGGATGGGACGCTCTCTCGTCGGATCGCCGCCGGACGAGTGGAACGAACGAAAAATCCGATGTTGCCGATGCGATCTTTTTCGACGGAAATCTGCCACAACAGCTTGTCGACAACGTAAGGACTGAGACGCACCGGGAGTGTTTGTGTTATGTTGTTGTCACTCTGCTACTCACTATTTACAGCTTGTCAAATATAGGAAGAGGTTTGGGAATTTCTGAACTCTCTCTTTCGCTAATACCGTACAATCTAAAGAGGGAGAAAGCAGATATTCTCAAACCTCTTCCTAAATTTGACAAGGTGTACTATGACAAAAATCACACTTCGACAATAAATCGAATCCTGAAACTGTTGAATATCGATAAAGCTGCGGGAGTGTCCTTCCCAATGTAAACGTGTGCTGACATTTCCAAATTCTAACATTCAAATTGTGATCCATCAGGGATGCAAACCGAGACTATGATAACGGGATTCGAAAAATTGGGATCAAACATCTTACTGGAGCTACATCCCGAAAAAATCACTGTTTGGTGTGGATTTTACAGTTTTCTGGTTCGGAATAGTGTTCCAAGCTTTTGAGAAGCAGCCCTTGCAATTCCAGCAACATGATTGT
>WOGR01010195.1:0-11018 GCA_015342045.1 Leptinotarsa lineolata
AATGGTGTTATTATGATGTCTGTAGACCTGATGCAAACGGGTGATAGCTTGTTGAAGGTTAGTTCTTATTTGACGAACTCTAAAATTGAAAGATTCATGATTGAGTAAATTAATTGAACCGTTTTTGAAGTGCTTAAAAATCATTTCTGTTTTTCAAGTCAGTAGCATGAAAATTGAGAGAGTTATGACGAAAATAAAATTAATTACTATTTTAGGTATTTTTTCGACGACCAAAAAATCTGAAAATCACCCCCCTAATCGGCACCCCAATCGTTACCAATTCACCACTCAGCTTATTTTTATACTTGCAATATGCCTTGGAAATATGACCGGTTTAAAGTGCTTATTTTTGAAAAATTCGAACTTGAAATGAAAAAATTTACATATCTTGCACAAAATTACCATTATTAAAAATTACTCAAAAACTGGTAATTACAGCATTGCGTATCATTGAGCGATTTTGAGTCATATTGAAAAATTGTAAATTTTTTGCCAAATTACGAAAATGCTCTTTTCACTTCAAGTTCAATTTTTTTCGAAACTGATGACTTCACACCGGTGAAACTTCTAGAGCATATAAAAAAAAGTGAATTTTAAATCGTTAACGATTATTTATAATTGGGATGGACTTAAATTCAACCTGCTTATTTTTAATTATATAATAAAGTATCAGTCTTTCAATCCATTTTTTCATGGAATGAATGGAAACAAGAGACCAAGTACATTTTCAAACATTCAAAACGATTTCAGTGGACTGAAAACTCATATGATGCATATAACTCACTTATGAACAAAAAGTATTCCTTAAAATGGCAAAAAAATTGAAAGAACTCAAAAAGATTAGAATTCATAATAAAAAAATTTACCTGTTCAGGGAAATTTCAGTCGCACTGTACCTATATGTGTTGAGCAATATACTGTTCTGAAAAATTTTCTTATTAAGGTTAGTTCTTCAATCTCACAGTGGGCAGTACATGAGTTCGAGTAATGACTTCAGAACAACGAAATCAAATACAAGTCCACTATATTTCAAGGAAATTTTCCTGTAACGCAAACCCTTTGATTTGCTAACACAGAGGGATGGATACTTATTCGCGAATAACCATCCGTTGATAATTAGGGAGTTCGGCATTTTCAGGGTGAGGAGTATAATAAATATATAAAAGTCAAAGCCCAACATAATGCTCTGAAAGTTTTGTTAAGCTTTTCCAGTATAAGCAAATTCCCCAAGGCAAAAGCATAAAGTTTATATGAAAGAGTTGTCAGCGGCAATGTTAAGTATAATCAATAAAATGGCTGAGAAAATTTCGCAAGGCGTATTCTGGAATATTTTAATCATATTTTCCGAGAGCTTTGTTCGCAATTATTCGTTAAATTTGACTGGAGAATAAGCCCCTTCCATATTATCAGAAAATATCTTCGAGGCGCACGGGATCGGAGAAGGTAATTTTAGTGTATTTCGAGAAGTATACAGGGTGTGATTCAATTCACGAGTTTGTTGTTGAATTTCATTAGTTCAG
The DNA here is from genome assembly GCA_015342045.1 of Leptinotarsa lineolata. Classification (NCBI taxonomy): domain Eukaryota; kingdom Metazoa; phylum Arthropoda; class Insecta; order Coleoptera; family Chrysomelidae; genus Leptinotarsa; species Leptinotarsa lineolata. The sequence continues at coordinate 1,521 of WOGR01010195.1, forward strand.
ACTTCCATTGTCTAAAATGATATACTGCATGGAAAGAAAAGTCTCGGACCTAATACATGTATGTCGCTAGTCTTTTTGCGTTCACCGCTTTTTCAGTAAGTATTAACCTTCAAAAGAAAGCTGTTGAAATTTCACGTGAGTTAATGTGTTAAAAGTGACACTACTTTTGGATGAAACAAGCAGTGGATTCGTGTTTTAATTTTACACTGCTTCTTGATGGGAAAATACAATTGAAAAGTGTTATAAGGACTCCGTTCCACCAGAAAAAACAATTAAACGTTGGTTTGCTGACTTCAAACATTGTCGTAGAGACACCGATGATGCAGAACGCAGTAGACGTCTAAATGAGGCAGTAACACCAGAAAACAAAGAAAATCCACAAAATCGTTTTAAAAAATCGAAAAGTGAAGTTGCGTAAGTTAGCTGACAATTTGAAGAAATCAAAAAAACGTGTTGGCTTCATATCGCATGAGCATTTGACTATGAGAAAGCTCTGTTCAAAGTGGGTGCCGCGCAAGCTCACTGTGGACTAAAAACAAGAACATCTTGATGAGTCTGAGCAGTGTTTGGCCATATTATTTAAACAAAACAAACCGGAATTCTTCGCATCGATATGTGGCATGTGGCATCAACAACTTCAGCAGTAACTACATTGTGAATTCATGACCATATTATTGACTACTTGAACAAAAAAATTCCCACCCTGACTTATTATTTTTGTTATTTTCATTAGTATCATTCAATGAGTGGTCAGTTTAAAGGTTGACTTTCTAGTTTGGAATCGAATGAATGTTCTTGGATTACTTATTGTTGTAATGTAAAAAATTTACAGGATTTGATACAGAACTGAAAGACGTTTCAAATAATGTTTCACGCCACTATTATTTCCATTCAAAATGTTTGACATAAAGGGTGTGTCTGACAAGGGGTTGATTTTTATTTAAAATGTGTCCCCATTAAAACCAAAGTTGAGGTCTTATTGTCTTATTCAGAGTGGTTCATTTTAACTGGAGTAAAAGGTATGTTTTTCATGAATTTCCTATTGAGGTAACTATTAGACCCCTCTAGAGAAGTATTACGAACTCCAATGGTATGGTAATGAATTCCGTATTCAAATATTCGTGGGTTCTCTGTTGCTGTGTGACAGTGACATTGTTGCATAACATACTCATCTGTTCACTGTGACACATCACATAATCAAACACAATGTCTTCTTTGTGCAAACGCTATAACGAACGTACTGTAAGTTTTTTTTCGTGCTTGACATGTGACATACCGATATTATCACTGAGAGATGACCCTGGAGTTGAATTCTGAAGATTCTCCGCACAATAATCGTAATCAATAGACCCGGGACAAAGTTTTTCCATTAAAATTTATGAGGTAGTTAAATCTCATTTTTCAAACAGTACGTCAATTCAATGAAGACGAAGGAATTTTTCACACATCACAAGACAGAAAAGTGATTTAATTGGACTTGTGTTAATGACGACGCTTCAATTAGTTGAAAATAAACTCAAAATTCCGAGGAGAATTCAACTTTATTGCTTTCACCCATACAGCATTTCGTTTAGTGTGATAGAATGGCTATTGCGTTTGTAAATAATGATGATCAGAATGATGGATGAGTTTTATGTGATATCCACTTATTTTTAATACATAATAACCCAGTAGGGCTTGACAGATAAAGATGAAATAATTGATTATAGTTAGGAACCTCGAAATGGAACTGAAAAAACTATGTAATCAGTCGATTCGGTCACTGAGATAAATATCTATTTTGTTATGACAAAACTTATAGATAGTGTTCATTGTTTGGTCCTTCTTCAAGGCGTATTGAGTGACACTAGACTGTTCTGCTCTCCAAAATCGGATATGTGATTTGCGTTTTTATTGAACCGGGTTTTAATAGCTCGTTTAGTCTGACAGATACACTTCTTATCACAATATTCATAGCCTAATTCATATATCCTCACTTTTATTTTTCCACCATTTCGTCTTCAGAATCACTTAACATTTGTTGTAGTAAGCAACATTTTTTTAACGTACTTTGATGTTCATTTTGAGAAATACGATTTTATTCGTTAGTGTATGTATTAGCTCATATCGAACAATAATGAGCTTTGAATCAGGGTATTTTTGAAGAGTCGAAGATTTACGAAGATGTTTCCTAAATTAACGTTTCCCAACTAATCAATTATATGCTGCATATCCGATTTCGAAGACAAGAAAACTCTAGTGTCTCTCAATATGCTTTGGAAAACATCCATAGAAAAAAATTTGTTAGTTTTGGGCGCTTTGGAAATTCTGGAAATAGCAAAGTGTGGCATAGAAACTATGAACATTGACAAAGGTCCCATTAAAAACAGCCCATAGTTATCGGTCAGAGGATAATTTATCACATTACAAAAATAAGAAATTGACTATATTATTATCAATAAGAAAACTTTAAAACTTTGGATTCGAGGCGATTCTTGTCTTTTTCTGCATTTTGTTAAAAAATGGTTTTCCAGGACGTATACAATTCATCAAATTTTCACCACAAATTACATGACATGACGAATAGGAAGAAATCATTTTTACCTATTGAAGTTTGTGTTGTTAACGTTTATTTTGTTTTTCTACATCTGAGATAAGAATAAAGAACTTCAAACTTCAGTTCTCCCACAAAATATTCAAATAAATTGAATGTGAACTATATAATATAATATTATCACTGTAATGAACAACATTCACTGGCACAATGTTTCAATTGGATACAAATGGAATACCACATTGGAATATTAGAAATTTTTATTATGATAAACACTCAAAATGCCAATTTTTTTATTTTCCATTCACAAATTTCATCATTGTTAATCTATGCACAATATCGTAAGCTAAATATACAAGAAATGTTAAAATAGGTTTTTGAACAGGCAGTCAAAAAAATAATTTGAAAAACCAGTTGCCAATAATTCTTTTTGTTATCAACTACCACACCAGTCACTATGAAAATTAAATATTCATTTGTGCCCTGATCTATTTATTTATAAAGTACATCCCCTTCATTGTTTTCCCAAAAAAAAATCAACGGAAATGTGCCGTGAATCATGGAATTTGAAATGTTCCACACTGTAATATTTTTGGAGCTTAAAAAGTTGAGGAATCCTTCAAATATTCACCAATGCTTAATCCGAATTCTAAACTCCATCACCACCATTCAAAACTTTCGTAATCTGTTTTTTCTTTTATCCTCCATAAATATCTGAATATATCTACGGGATAATGAGGGCCCATTTAGGTGCAAAGCCATTTGGAATTTTCAATATTTTTCTATGTTTGTTGATTATAATTCTTTGATTATTGTCCTAAAATTGCTCACAGTGTCCATGAATTTGCTTCAATTTGGTATGAAGATATATCGTTTCGAAGGTTATAATTGCCAAAGATTTTTAACGTGAAAGTATTATGATCGCTGTCTGTTTTTATATGCATTTTTAAGAGCTATTTTCGAAAACGGTTTAACCGATCTGGGTATACGGTCACTAGTATATTAGTGACTGATTCATTGAAATCGGTTCATAAATGAAATAAATGTCAATTTGAAAACTCAAGTAAAACATTGTTTTGAAAAAGATACTATTCAGATGATATGACTGTAACTTTGGTCGACTATATTATTAATTTATAAACAATTTCCTTACATGATATGAAAATTGGCAAACACATAAGACCTTCTTTCTGTGACAATATCTTGGAAAACTCAAAAGCTGAAGTTTACGTGATGAACGTCGAGGGCAACATTTAATCAAAGTGAAGAGTTCATATTTTTCTATAACTGTTGAAGAAAAGTCAGTCAAAAGACATTTTCTTATTTGGTGCAAGTAAAAATGTCATAACTCAACTTTTTTCAAAGATTTTCGAATATTGGACCAAATTGCTTCAAGGCTCAGTAATGGGACCTGCTTTGTTCACTTTATATGTTGAAGAGTTTGTACAGATGCATTTACCTGTCTGAGACAAACATTTCTGCATTATGTACTCGGTCATATGACAATTCACTCTTTCTAAATACAAACAAAACAACGTTTGTTTGAAGGTGAATGACAATGTTTCGTGGTGAATTTCATCAGTTTGGACTTCCATTGTCTAAAATTTTATAAAATGATCGTGGCGTTTATTTCAGGGATTTCAAATCATTTTATAAAATTTTAGACAATGGAAATCCGAACTGATGAAATTCACAAACAAAACAAACAAACTGATAAAATTCACAAACAAAACAAGTTTTATATCTTATCACAATCGACAAAATGAAAAAAGAAAATTTCTTCACTGAAAGTTCAAGTAGATGATGATAATATAATACGCCAATAATTATCTTTTTCAAACACTATAAAACGTTGGTTAGCATATGTGGAATATATGTGGTTGGTAGCATATGTGGAATATCTATTTGGGGTAGCTCGACTGCTGTAAAGGGCGTGTTTGTAGCACCGAAAAGAATAGTATGCTTGGTAAATATTTGATCAAACACTCAACAATTGAGAATCCTCCCTTTTTAGGGATTTTGTGAATTACTATCAATTATACACCTAGTGAGAAATGTATCTAAAATAATTCAATTAATTACTATAACAGTTGTAGGAAATATTGAGCTTTCTCAAAAATCTTCAGATATTTTAAGACTTAATCTACACAAACAGTTTTCCTAAAAATACAAATATAATATAAAAAAATCACTTGTTGGAAAAAATTGTAAGATTTTTTTCTTTACTCTGTCCCTACACTATTAGTGAATTTACTGGATATTTTCGTTAATATTACTTTTAAGTGATATGTCCAATAGTTTTGTAAGCTTTGTATCCATCTAAAGAACCAACTCAATTGACACGTTATATGTGACCATTATTTCAAACATTAAAATGTGTATGGTGATGAGCTATCCTCAAAAGATAGACATACGCCATCACAGACTTTTTTATAAACCTATAAAGAAGAATAATATGTAGTGAATTGTTTTGTTACATCTCAAAGCGATTTCGTGGTGCAATCGGTGATGGTTTTTGGCATATTAGGCGTCCATTATAGCTTAACTGTAAGGTTCTTATTTGGTAAATATAGTAAAGTTCTATTCTAGTTGGATATCAATGGCTGCTGAATTGTTCGAGTTTTATGCGTTCAGAGAGACAGACAGAAGTGGCGGAGCTTCATTTTGTAATCAATTTCGATTTTCATTTATCGCGAATCAGCTTCCTTTTCAAACATTTTTCAATTCAACTTCCAATTTGGCCACGCAACCCATCCAAGTTAGGAGTCAAGTCGATGCTTATTTTATCGAGTGATAATAATTACCATATTTTGATATATTTCTCGATAAAGTATAAAAATGAAATGTTCTGATTGTATTGGTAAATTGAAAAGACAGTTCTGCTGTATAACTTCCAACTTATTAATTCTAATGAAGCTTCACTGTGGCTAATGACGGGCATTTTAGTAAATGTAATCACACTTTTTGTTCGCTTTGCTCTTTTTCTTTTCGTGAATGAACATAAAATTTGTTAATTATGATAAATATTCACAGCTTTTTCCTGGGAGAGCCATAGAACTGAGCGGAAGTCTGTATTGTTATTCTGGGGGGTTTTCGTTTGTATTAGTATTTAACCCTTGCCTTTCAGCCCCGTAACTTCCTGCTATATTCCTGCTGCCCCTTGGGAGGATGCGAAAGTCCTGCGAGCTTAAATCCTTATGCTCCCACGTTGTCCTTTTCCTAAACTATTTCATACTACCTTTCTCTTCAGTTTATCGCGCATCAGTTGCCTCATTTTGTACGCACTGTCTGAGAATTCGACCGCATCAGCAATTGATTTTATTGGGGCTGAAGGGAAGAATTCATGATTTATAAGCGAGTCAGTGAAACATTTGTCGCAGATAACTTGATAAGTTTTGTTTGAGTTTTTCCATTTAGTTGAATCTATAGAAGTGGCTCTCGCAATATGAGAATTAAATACTGAACAAAAGTTATTTTTTGTGAAGGAAGTAAAAAATTTTCATCGACCATTTTGGATATTTCCACCATCTACAATCTGAAAAATGAAAAATTTCATGGAGAGCTTCAAATGAAGGAGAACTTGCAGGTCATCCCAAAAGTTCTTGAGTAGATCACTACAGGGTTAAGTGGAAGAACAAGTTATATTGAGTTTTTGTTTTGTTTATAAAATAATGAAGGCGATATTATTAAATAATTAAAGTACTCCGTCGTTTCTGTTTGTTGATAAAATAAAATAACTACGAAACGGATTTTCTCAAGACTTTCACGAACTTTTATCAAAAACGCTGCCAAATTACTTTGACATATAACAAAACAATTCACTATATATTGTTTGGGATAGCATATGTTTATCTTTTAAGGATAACTTACAATACCAAATTAATGTTTATAAACTAATGGTCACATATAATACTGTTATTGTAAAACTATTTAAACGGATAGGATATTAATCCTTATTAAAAAATACGTTAGTGACCTTAGATATTTCATGCTCGATTTGAATTAAAATCTTAGGAATTATCGTAAAATTAAAGCTACCGATGTGACCAGGTCGTATTTTTGTTTTGTTCTAGTAGATAAGTAGATACTTACCTATTTCAGAATTGAAATTGTACTTGTGAATGAACTTTTGTTTCAGTAAATTTCATTCAAAATCATTATTAGCTACTCGCTGGGGTTCCCGGATCGGTCAGAGAGTTGATATGATATTGTGTGAATCGCTGGAGATCTAGACTATCAAGGTTGCAAGTGATGTTCGCGTGTCCACTCAGGCGGATGGCTCTGTTCTGGATGGAATCGCGCAGCTTCAGGGTATGCAGGAAACGTTCTTTCAGGAAACTTGAGAGCCATACACCAAAATGATCCGACAAGCCATAGCATCGGAAGTTTGGTCGGCAAACCCTCATCCCACACACGGTCAAAGGCCTTAGAAATATATCAAGAGCAACTGCTGTTGACTATCCATGTTTCTCGATTGCGTTATTTCAAATATGGGTGACATACGATAGAAGGTCGCCTGTTGATCTTGTTTATGAACCATGTTTATCTCTCAAGATATTAAAACCTTCCAAATATTTAAGGATATGGTGGTGTACTGATAGCAAAGCTACTGGGTATCACCACCCATACAAGCATGGCATGAAATGATCTACAATGTTGCTAAATATTCTACAGCATTCGAAATTGTTGTAGAATTATTGAAGAGAACAAAATTTGGGTTGGCAGGTCGTTATCGAATGGAATCTGAAATACCAGAATGTGGAATACTCCACAATGAACTAGCGTATTCCCGAACCCTTTGGAATATTGCTGAACTGGCCACAACCTTCCAAAATGTTGTGGAATATTTTCGAATACTCCCGAACGTTTTGGACTGTTCAAGAAATTTCTAGAGGCTAAAACGTCCAGCTTTCATGTCTTCAAAAATACGCCCGTCAAGTGAAAACCGAAACCTTCTTCTTGGTAGGAGAGTAGAAGACTAGACTACCACAGTACTACAATATTCCAAACATACCAGAATGTCCCTGGATGCTCTGGAATATTACAGAATGCTCTAGATTGTTCTGGACTGTTTTTTATTTTTCTGGAAGGTGAAAATTATAACCCATATATATCTTCAAAAGCACGCCTTTCCGGTAAAGACGGGAACCTGTTTAATGGATTGGGGATAGAGAGCTACCGCAGCATATATATATAACTCCCTTGATGGTCCCACAATAATTTGACATGTTCTGGAAAGTTCTAGAATGTTCTAGAGTTTCAACGAATATTACGCCAAATTCCAGAATATTCTGGTATCTCTAGTTGTGTTGTGGAAGAACACTCCCGATTATAATAAAATATTTTACTTGTATTTAATTTATAGATTTGATGAAAGCTGATAAAATAGTAATAATATAATTACTTAAATACTCATATAATTTTTTAGTATGAACAAAAAAACGTATTTCATTCGTTTCAGTACATTAACTTATTTGAAAAAAATGGTTGTTATTATTTCAATCTGCATTCCTAATTTTGAAAATTACAGAATAACAGAAATATCAGGTGATTAATAACTTGTGACTTGACTGAGGAATTTTTCTAAACTTTCTTCACACTCGTCTACAAATTCTCCAAAGTGAAAAATTCCCGTTGATAAAAATGGCATGCATGAAGATATTGAAGATATTAAAACGACGTTCCCCCATGTCGAAAGCGGTAGGAAATGGATTCAAAGAGCATACCTAATTTGATGAGTATCCGAGAATTCGTCAGCAAACCATCACTAACGTTATCTCATTAAAGTGTTTGCTAAACCATTGGAGTTTGCTCAAGATTATGAGATCTTCTAGAGATTGGTTATTACGACCCCTTATCTTTGTCTCCAAGACAATATTACATCTACGTCGCTCTTAAGTTACATTTAAAATCGCGGATAGGGAACCCCTTGTTTGCTTTGTTTAAGTCGACTGAAAACAATGTTATTAGTCCTTTAACAAAACGTTTGCGTTCTCCTTTAAATACAGTCAGGATTACACTTATTTAAAATGTCACAGGTTAGGTTTCCTGACTGTGTATCAATAAAAATTGAAATGTGCATTCAATTGTGCATTCAGGTGTTATATGTATTGTTCAATAAACTCACATTTTCATTCGGCTTCAAAATAGAAGAATGATATCACTTTCATGAAAACTTTATCAGGATCGAATTTGTTAAAAATAGTTCAACGAATCATGTTTCTGCTCTGTTGGGCCTGTATGTGTGACCGAAAATAATCACCTATGTTATCGAATTTCACAGTGCTAATTGCATTTGTCAAATAACACCTAGGCTGAAAAGTTCCGACCCTAAGAAAAAAACGCTTTTTTGTTCAAAATTGGTTTTTTCATCAACGTAATCTCAATCAAGAACCACACAATCATTTCAGCGCCACTCTGACATTTCAATTCCACTTTTGTAGAACGATTTATCTTTTGCCTCACAATAGGCATCAGTTTCAGCAATAACCTCATTCGAGCGAAATTTCTTACCCGTGAGCATTTTTTGAGGTCTGGAACGGTGGATGTAGGAGCAATTTGAGGTTCAATTCATATAGTTTTGCCATTTAGTGTATTTAAATGTTACATTTTTCAGAACTTTCGTTTTTCAGGGGACGCAATTTTATTTTTTCAATGTGTAGGGGGGGTCAGTAGAAGCTTAAGCAACCCGACAGGAAATTTAATCATACATAAAACGTAGCAAATGAAATTTTCTACAATTTTATTTTTATTACTGTAACAAGTTTCTTTTGGAGGTTATACCTTTTTTTCAGTTCATTTCACAATAAAATGACATCACAGCAATTTTGTAGAGAGTTTTTCAGCGAACAATTTCCACTATAGAATTGTTTAATTTTATTTATTTATCTAGATTTACAGCGCTCCAAACATGACCAGATTCTCGAATGCTCATAGGGATACAATAAAAACAAAACGTATATATA
>WOGR01010196.1:0-11018 GCA_015342045.1 Leptinotarsa lineolata
TTTGAGATGGACCATTATTATTATTATTATTATTATTATTATTATTATTTTGAATTTGCAAAATGTATCATATTTTTCGGCAAGGTTTGGTCGTCGATTATTGAATGAACGACCTTCACAAAAGGTGAATTGGATCACCTTGCTTCGTAATGAAACACTTGCGATTTAAGAGCACTGAAATAACTGAAATATTCCGGTGATAAGTCATTCAGAACCTCCAGATAAATATAATCGCTATTTTAATATATTCCTGTACTGAAGAGAATCACTGGTAATTATTCAACATGAAACTGATATTTATATAACTTAGGTATTCAGAAATGTACATATTCTTCTATTCTCCGTACAAATAAGACATGTGATCAAAATAAAAACTCACTTAACGTGCTAAAAATCGCACGATGAAAGATAAGATCTCGTTGGTCCTTTGCTCACACAAGTTTAGACTTTGGAGGGTTGTCATTCGTAGGATAGCGACAGTTGGTTAAGGAAAAAACAGATTTCAAACAGATTTTTTTTAAATTATGCATTCTGAAATAAACATAATTCAGAAGACCTTCTAATTTCTCATTGATCTTTCAACACATATTCTTGAGATGAAGATCATCAAAAGGCTACTCTGTTCATCAAAGCCACAATAAACCCTTGTGGGTTACGGTGGAGGGTCGAATAGACCCACTCACTTCTGACCTAACCTGTTCATCAAAATTTCATTCATTCAACGGAAAAATCATCAAGGTGTAAATTATATTGAAAATGCGGGTTCACTACATATTTCGATTAACTGGACTTTCAAATGTAATTATTTTCCTTGTTTATAGCTCGCACAAGTTTAGACTTTTGATGGTTGTCATTCATAAGGGGGCAACAGCTGGTTACCGGAAAAAATTGTTGACGGAAAATCGTATGTACTCTCATTTTGACCCCTTTCAAGTATTCTCTTCAACTTATGGTTATAGAAAATAGTACCGCTTGTCGCGACTTTGTTGTGGAGCATGACAAATTCATAACGACCATTGGAAATGTAAACATGATTCATACAAAAGTTGAATAAATAATTAATAACTACACCGTTCATTTGCATAATAAACCAGAATTTCAATAACAGTATGACGTATAGAACTTGCAATAATTCATCGTGCATTACTGAAAAATGAAAATGTTCCTTGTTGATGAAACATTAACAAATTCTTCATGCTCCTGTTAGTTACTTTCACTTCCACTATAGAAAATTCTAGATGAACTTTCTCTGAAGTCATCTGGCTATCAAGATTTCGACGAAATGTATATGATCAGAATAAGAAATGATACAAGACAAAACTGTAGACATCGCTTTCCTCAGACACTTTTTATTTCAAGAGCAATACACAATGTCTTGTTAACAAGTCTAAAAATTCAAATTCAACAAAATTTTAAAAATGATAGTATCTTTGAGTTGATGAAAACCAAAACTGCTCATAATTTCAGATATTTCAAGGGGACGCCACTGTCGTTGAAACCACCAACCATGCGTCAATCTAACTTTATTGTTTGTTCAACATCATCTCGTTGCAATCAAGAAAAACCATGTTTCACAGTAAATAATTCGTATATTTACATCAAAAACAAACTAGGGCCATTTGGTAAGATATATTATTTTAGGCCACCCAATTTCTGGCCATGTTGAGCATTAACACAGTTATGACATCATTGAGAATATAGATTGTTTTGATTCAGTTTTTGTTTATTGTTAGAACAAATCATACAATTACGGCTGATGTATTGAACCTTACGGTTTTTCGCTTTAATTTTGAAACCGGAAGAGTACAAAATGACTGAAGACTAATCAATATTTATTTTCTTTTTGAATGACACTTCCAACAGATTTGTAAGATAAATTCATATGCATTCTTTATTTTCAATCGGAGATTCATCCATATTCGAAAATTCCTTTCAATTAATGTCCATGAGAATAGAACAATATTTATTAGTAGTAATTTAAAATTTAAAAAGTAATAGAAATCATGAAACAACAAAAAAATCAATTGGCGCTCCGGAGCGACTTGATTAATTCTAGTGGCGCATTTGCTTTTTCAGCTGCAGGAAAACCCATGACAAAAGTTATAAAATTTTCTGATGTACCAGTAACTGATAAAGCGACCGCTACACGGTGGTTTCATCAGTTGCTGGTATATCAAAATATTCTCCAACTATTCTTCATTGTAAAATAGTTTGATGTACCAGTAACTGATGAAGCTACCGTGTAGCGAAACGCGCTTTAAATAAAATTCATAATGAAAATTCTGTAATCATAATCATGGATAATGCTATTTATTTTCATCTGGCTTGCATGGCTTGCTGGCCAAATTTTCATTCTTTCTGTCAGCAAAGAGCACTGAGGAGATCCGGTAATCTGTGAGGAGATGCAGAATGTGTGATCTTGGAATCATATTTGATAGTGTAAGGCAATCGATACAGTAAATCACAATATACCATTGAAAATGGTTCATAACTTCGGTTTTTTACCTGCTGAAGTTTGGAAGTTTTTTTTACTGGTCGCACGAAATGAGTTGGAGGTTGCAAGCCTAGTAGGAGTGCCACAAGAGTTGAATTGTTCACCCACCATATTCAACATTCTCGTTAATGATATCGAAAACTATTCCAATAACTATCAAATCTTGATGTTCATGGATGTCATGAGGCTGTTTAGATCCACAAAGTTCATTGATGTTCACAAACTCATTTGGGAGTGTCTTGATGAAGTATATTTTTAGTGTTTATTCAATAACTCATTCGTTCATGACGAGAATGGTTGCCTTTGTTTATTCTCTCACTGCTTTTCGCATATTTATTAGTTCGGGTTATGAAAGGGTGATCAACTGTAGCTATAGTATGTTTGCTTTCTTGTAGCACTGCTGGGTATAGGAATAACGGGATCTCTCGTGGTGTCGTTAATCCCAAATCAAATTGCATCCTAATGATGTCTTTACTCTAACGTTTGTGTGTATTTTGGCCGCAAGGATATATAAACGTGATCCCATGTGTCACTAACAGGCGCCCTCTCTTATCTTATCACGGCTCCACCGTGATGGATACCCATTTTCTCGTTAAATCCTTTATGAAACTTGAAACAACCAAAGAATCTAACCCTGAGTCCTCATAGAAGATAGTTGTCAACTGAACGACCCATCTGCCTTCCCTGTAACATTGAATCAAGAACGAGAGCTCCTCAGATAACAAATTTCTGATTCTGTTTACAAACCTAGAAGACTGGATGGAGCAGCTGAGAAACGACTCATAGCTTCCTCAAAAATAGGATATCTTATGAATCTCCCTAGCATCAAATAATTGAGCAGCAGAAGCAAAATCTGTACCAGAAGAGAAAACAAACGCTTACACTCAAACGAGAGGTAAAAATCCATGCATGGCTGAATCTAATATACATATCGTCAAGTATAGCGGACATAGAGATGAGAAGGTTGCTGCGGTCATTGAGATGTGGAATTCGCATCTTGAATATCCGGCATCCTTTTTCTCGACCAACTGACTGGAATTCTTGCAGGATGCCATTATGATAGCAGCGAAGGATATTCCAGAATACGATCCACAAGTACGATTCCGGAGCTGCCCTTTTTGGCTACAGGTTACCCGAGACAATGAAAACCAGTTTTTGGGTGCCGTTAGTACTTTGTAGCCATGGGAAGGTGCCTACCTAAATGATTCGCAGGGAACTATTTCCTAAGTAATATATTCATGTGCTTAATCTACCTAACGAAAGTAGTCGAAGTCCTACTTTTTCCTCGACTCACAAACAAATGACAAATCTTATCATTTGAAATATTACTCAAATTGTCATTTGACGATCCAAAACGAGCACCAGAAATGCAATACTCTTTCCAAAGCGCGTTGCACCAATCAAGTTGGCGTCTTTAGGAGATTTCCTGAAGATACTACCTTGTTTGGTGAAACGCGCGTCGAGAAGAATATGGCATCTCTGGTGATTGGGAATTATCTTTGTTTTGGATTTATTTTACGCTAGAGGTTCTAGTTTTACCTTCCATCGTTTGACATGTTTACAGCTGAAAAGATATCACTGAGAATATTTTTTTTTCTACCCCGTGAGTGGAAGGTAGTCGTTGTCTCACCACCCATTATAGAACTATCGGCTGGAAACAAATGGTTTGTGGAAAATTGCAAAATATTCAAACCATCTTATGTGGACATTGTCATTCATAATTCTCCGTTACATCTCTATCAGAATGGAATAGCAGCTCCACAGACTTTTAAATATTTCACTATCAAAAAGCAATTTTCAGAGAGAACAAAGTTGTATCAAACAAATCGCTATCATCAACCGTAACAAGGTAAATATTATCGACTCCATTCTTTCCAAGAAACTACGAAAACAAGCCATTTACCAGATCAAACCCACTTAAGAAATGACAATGAGCGTCACAGCCTATTAACATATTTTGTCACCAATAACATCGTTCGTTTCTTAATTAGAAAATACTTGGACGTAGCTTCCAAAACAAATAATAGTTCAAGCAAACTTCATTGTCGAATAGAAGACGAATTGTGGTTCTTGCCTGAAACTTTATACTGGCCAAACGGGAAAACCTTTTCCCAAAGAATGGAAAATATAGTAGCAGTTTTTTGAATATGGAGACCAGTTCTACATTTGCAAAACATATTTTGGTAGAAGGATATGAATTAAACCTCGACTATGACGTGTTACATTTGAAAGAGAGGGGTTTAAGCCTCAATATTTTTGAAAGATTGGGAATCGATAGACTTAGGAATTCTGAAAATATACTGAATGACCAAATAGATTTGAATTCTACCCATCTACTGAATATGTTTTCCGGTGTGTTTATTACACGTTAATTCAATTAGTTTGTAAATTTTCTTTCATGATGTTCACAATTTCAATTAGTTTATATCTACACTCGTTAAGTAGGTAGAAGGTCATATGACTCAAATTGTTATACTATGTAAATCATTTAGCATTTAATCAGTTTAAACATATAGTGAAGCACGTCTTGCATATTTTTGTAAACTATTCAGTGAAAATCAAGTATTAGCCAATTTTATTCATATAACGAAACGACACGAAAAGACTCGCCTGAAGAAGCTATGGTATAGTGAAACACGTGTTACGTTTTTAAAAACTGTTTAGTAAAAATCTTCCAATGAAGTAACGGATTTTCTTCTAGTATCGGCCAATTCCATCACATATCCATATAACGATGATGAATTTGCTTTCGGATTCTACGAGTGCCAAAAAACATAAAAAGTTTGAGAGGTCCATCATTATCTCTTACACATTAGAATACACCCAAGTTCGACTGATATTTGTAGTATTTGAACATCTGATAAATATGCACGTCTTTCAAAATCGAATTCTCAGCATAGCCACACCATCCGTCACTGTTGGTTATTCAACCTTGTAATTTCAGTCAGCGAGTATGGAAATTATTAGTAAAAGTAACATCCTGTTCCGCCTATGTCGGAACACAGATCTCTTTATTGAAGCAAACCAGCTAAAATGTAATACTAATCGGTTTCGTGTGTGTGAAAACGAGACAGCCTCTCTGAACGTACATGATAGTATAATAAACATATTTTATCTTCACATCATGTTTATTTGTTTATTATGAACTGACGTCAGATGTTTATCCTACATGACAGAATTAGAAATATTGGAAGGTTATAATTCTTCATACATCAATAATAAGAGAGATCTTCCAACAGAGACTAATGTTTGTTTATTATTTATTATGTAATTTATCGCTTTCAATCAATTCGATGTTTGATTGGAATTGTGAGAGAATATACTTTGTTGTATGATATATATCCATCAAAACGTATGAATTTCCACTCAAACGAACTAACAATAACACTACGTTATATAAGTAACCAATGACCACATTCCCTTCTGTCAAGATTGTTTAGATATGTGAATCTTCTGTTCGACTGATATACATGGTGGAAGATAATTTCACTGAAACTTGTATCTAGAGATCATCATAGTAACCTTTACCAAAAAGAGTGGATTGTGCAATAAAACTTGAATCTCTTAAGCGATATTATAAATTGCTTAGCTTCAATCGAGTTCATCATTGAGTCCTCGGGTTCCTCTCGATGAAAACTTTCAACGAAATATGTATTGAAGATTCACGGATTGTCGAGGACATCCTTTATACCTAATAAATCACTCCCTTTCATGAGATTAGGAATGGTATCAAGTCTAATTGCGATTCGTAAAAAATGATCATTATTCCCGAAAACTGTTATTTAGTGATATTTTGATATTCTGCCAACAGTTTATTTGTGGATTTGTTTATAATTGAAAAACACGTACATATGTCTGAGGTTCGTCTAAAAATAATACAGAAAAGAGGTCCCGTATAAAATAGTTATTTCCAATAGTCAAATGTTTGTATCCGAATAGGACAAAAATGTGTACTTCTATTCATTAAAACGGGTAGCTCATTGAATCCACTGAAAATATTATTTTTCAACAGAGACTTGAAATAATAGATGTATGAAATGTCTGTGTATTTGGGTAGGTGAATATCAGCCAAGTATGTTGTATCTGCTGATCACATCATAATTCCCCAGGACAAAGTAGCCGAACCTTGACTTTCTTATGAACAAAAATTTTTGGAAAGTGTGTAACATCAATGATGTATCTATTTCCAATACCCTAATTAATTTTCAAAAAAAACATCTGAAAGTTTATCAATTTGTCATGATGTGATTTTGGGTACTGAAATCGATTCTGTTCTCTTATGATAATATACTCAACTCTAGTGCAGATGATTACGGTGCTTACTTTTATAGTTTTTTTTTTATTTTTTCTGTAAACTATTTTGTATGTTAATACACTTCCCGTTCCCCACAATGGATTCAATATCAACCGGAGCCTAGGGCAATACCGGTGTCTCGCCAATATCGCAAAGGTGCCGTAGATCGCAATGAAGGACTCTTAGGGCCACTTTTTGTTGATGGATATAGGCTGATACCGTATATACCAGACATGCTGACAGCAAGTGCATTAGGGTCTCGGACAGCTCGCGGCAGGCACTGCACCTTGTGTCAGGAACCGCTTCACCCATCACGCGACTGTGATAGACTAAGGTGTTGAAAATATAATCCTGGCAGTCTATGATGAATCAGCCATCTCAACCTGAGGAAAGCGATGGTTAGGCGCTTTGATAAGCTAAGGTCTTTAATGTTGTTGAAGGAGACCCCATGCGTTGACTTATCCTTGTGTTGCCGCAGAAGTGAAGTGATCTCTACGGCTTTTATATGGACCACCTTTTGCTGAACGGGTTCCACCTCGGTGACAGAGTGGTGATCGCCTCGTTCAGTGTCGAAAACTCAACCGAGTTTACCCCCTGCTCGGGCAGTTGCCCTAAGGAGAAATGCACCAATTCCTGCTCTCTCATGGTCGTGAACCATGCAGAGAAGGGGGTTCGAACTCCTGACGACTTTACAGGCTCCATCCACTACCATTCTGTCTTGTAGACAGTTATTCAAAAGTCCACAGCCTCACTGTTGCCGGAGGAAATATAACCGTGAAACAGATGATTTGAGATGCAAAATCCTATGGAGATACATAATTTTTCGGGTATTTACGTCGAGATAATGTAGCTCTTTCTGAGTTCACTTCACCACTCCAAACAAGTAGAGTAAGGTTGAAACAACAAACTCATTTTTTGCAGCAACTTTGTTCTTTCCCGACAGTTTGAATGATCAGATCTGTCGGAGATTGTGCTGATACTTGTCGCGGAGACATTACATTGATGTTATCACTTTTGAGTGGCGTTGTTCCACTCCGAGGTAAGTATTAGTCTCTTCTGCATCCAGATGGTGCAGGATGCTTCCAACTACGTGCTGCACTCCCTTTTTGTGGTCCCTGCGTCGTCCTCTTCTGAGAAGGATCGTTGCACATTTGTCTATACCCAATTTTATACCGGCAGCACGCGTGTATTCTTCCACCACCCTCAAAGACTGATGGAGATTTAGCAGAGGCATAAAGTTTGAGGTTATCCATGAAGAACACATGAGTGACCTTATGCTTCCGGTTTTCGGGGGTGCTACAGTTATACCCTCGAGTATTTCTGAGTGCAACGGATAATAGCAATAGTGAGATGCAGAAGAGAAGGGGACTGAGGAAATCGCTCTGAAACCTTCTGAAAGTGACCCACCCTGATTGGAGTCTAGCTCAACCAAATATTATGGTGAAGCTATTCCACTACAGTGGTATCAGTTGTTCGAGGCATCTCACTATTTTGTCGGGTACCGCAAGGCATCTGAGCAAATGCAAGATGAGCTCATGCGATGTTGTATCAAATGCCTTGTGGTAATCGTTCCAGGGTTCAGAAAGTTTACGGTTGAACTGAATCGAATCCTCCAGCGGCTCTTATCTTCGACTCTCTACTCATATAACCATTCGAACACTCGGTCACCTACGGTGACTATTCGTGTGTATAAGATCATATAGCTTGTGAAATCTAGCTGTTCCTCTGAGATGCGCGAACGATAAAGAGAGAGATGATTACTGTACACTATAAATTTTTATCAGGAAGTACAATCGGGAAAAAAAATTGTTTGGATAAATTAGGCAACTGTTGACGACTACACGTATACCAGTAGGGAATGGGAACCCCCAATTCTTCCTTTCGTGCAGGTGGAAAATAATTAAAAGATAATGAGTGACATGTAATTGCAAATAATAGATACGTACATTCTCATTGGAGATAAATGAATAAAAAAATGGATAAACTCACAACTGAAAATTGACAGATACTTTATTGCATATTAGAAATTATTATAGAACATAGCAGTTAGATAAACCACAAAATATGGCTTGCAATACTGATAATGATATTCCACTATATACATGTTGTATGCGAATTAATGTCTCACACGTATCATATTACAAGCGATAACAGCTCCCTATGAAAAATGTTAGTTGTGCAGTATCAGCAAGATGAAGACGTGTGTTCCAGAGGAAGCAATTGCTGACACCGTTCAAACTTCGTTTTTCATACCAACCATATAAATAGACCCTGTGAGGTCACAAAGTCGTTCTTTACCAAATATTCGTTTTTAACGTATAGTTCATTCCTTTCTATTATAAATGTTCCAAGTTTTTATTAAAAATCATTGTCAATTATTATTATTTTAAGGAATAAAAACATTTTTGAGAAGTTTAAAGTAAAAAAGAAGATATAACGAATTGGCTTAGTAGTACGGATTCCTGAACATTGCTAGAACAAGAAGCATTCTAGCTAGTAGCGGTAAATTCCAATCCTTCAAGGAAATGAAGAACCGAGCCCTTCGAGGACACGCAGTTTTAAGAGAACCCGAGGAGTCATCACTTGAAGAAAACAACGGAAGGAACACCTAGTGAAGCCCCTGGTGGAGACTTCGAGAACAAGTCGAATCACCCAAGAAACGAGTACTGTAAGTCAACAAAGATTCATCTCGTTTGTTATATTGAATTTTATTTCATTGTAATGATCATACTTATTGATTATAGGCTTATTGTCAGAATTGCTGGTAATTGTACAGATAAATTATTGAAATATTCGTACTGTGCGATAATCTCCAAAAAGGTATTGTGTATTGCTATTATTGATTTATTATAGTCCAGCTAATCGATTAATTGTGTGATATGGCTGACGGAAATGCATTTTGGATTATAGACCAAAGAAAAATACATTTTTTTGAGAAATTGATAATAAAAATGTTTCAACATGGTGCAAATTTTTTTAAATGAATTGTATATTATAAGTGTTATACAAAATGAGTAGATATTTTTAAGCATGATTAGCCATATTCGATGAGTGAATAGAAGCATATGAGTTGAATACAAAGCGAGGCTATATCAACTGAAAAATAAACAGCTGCGCATTTGATATTTTTCAGAACATCAAACCCAGTAGAATTTGATTTGATTGCCAACCTTACAACATCAACAAAATAAATCTTTTACACTGAAATATCTGAAAGTGAAAAGTTCGTTGGTGATACGCATTTTCAGTTGTTTCCGGACTCAGCACATTAAAACCATTGAAAAAATTTGAATGAATTGAAACCATTAGTATAGCTCGTTTGGCCATTTCACGATAGATATTCAGACATAATTTTCAATTGAAAAATTGTGGAGATGGTAAAAATATAAAATCTTTCTTCAATGAAACCGAAGTTTAATAAATAAATGAAGACTTTGAACTTCAGAAAACGCAGCCTAAATAGTTCAATAAACACTGCGAGAGCCTAAATAATATGATTCCGAGAAGAAATATAAGGGGTCAAGTTTTTCTTAATCTTTGGCTTGGGTAAGGGTTCCATAAATCGAATCGGATAAAAGTGACTGTTGGCATACATTCGTTGAGAAGACATCCCATCAAGCCATAACGTGAAGTTTTTCCTGTTTTGCATTTCATGGTATTATTAGCAATATTCTGTGACTGATTCAATGTATGCCCTATGGATCATACGTTGCTGGACAATAGGCTCATTTTCACTGTTATTTTTATTCCAAAAATGGAGTTACCAGGTGATTTGAAGAATACTGACGAAGAAGAATTCTTAGCTGTTCAGCGAAAGGTGACGTGGCGTCACCACTTATACAAAATGTGGAGCCGGCTAGAAATCGCGATTAGTTCCTGTGTAAGCGGTGTAAAAGTTCGAAATGTTTGGTTGTTTGTATCTCTGCCTATGTTGTGAAAATATAGTGGGTTGAAATATCCCAAAAAATAATTGCATGCACTCATTCAACCCAAAATACACCAAATAATTTTTTTTGTAATTGTTACTAAAAATACAAAAGTCAACAAAGCTATGCGAGGAAAGAAGTTCGTTATATGAACTTATTTTTATTGCGAAGATGCTGGTAGATGCTGGTCCCACCCGGCATCGCCCGGTGATATACCGTTGCAACGGCTTAGGCAGCGTGAAGTTGCTTTCGGGCTAACATTTCGTTGCTGTGCCGCTGTTTCCGGTTTCAAGGGTGGAAATAT
>WOGR01010197.1:0-11017 GCA_015342045.1 Leptinotarsa lineolata
TTTAGGAAAAAAAGTTATATGAAGTACTGGTAATATTTTGACCCCATCTATACATTCCCGAGAGGAAAAGAGGAAGTCCAGGGACACCCTGTATATGTAAGCTAGTTTCCATGGAGGGAACTCCGGGAAAGTGAGCGTGAAAACTTTCGAATCTGGGATGATAGGTTGCTCTCTTTTGTGTTTTCATGTTGGTCTGGGTGCCTTTGATTTTTGTAGGAATGAATCATGAATTTTGTCATTGTGGAAGATATAATTCGGATGTTTAGATTGACATTATATTTTCACAGCATAATTTTTGAGGAGTCACGTAGTTTGAAGTTCGAGAGGAGGGGTTGCAGTCTCACAGCTGAGTGATATTACAGGGCTCGTTCTGAAACTTTCCGTTATCAGTATCAGAGAATCATTTTAAAGTTTGTTCAAAGTTTTTCAATCGTGATGGTCTGGCCGAAGAGTATACTACAGTACCATAATCCATTCGAGGAAAAATAGGGCTGTGATAAATATTCAACAGAATTTCATGGTCTGCTCTCCATTTGATTCCTGAAAGAGCTTTTATGATTGTCAGTGGTTTCAGGCATATTTTCATCAAATTCTCTATGTGAGCTCCCCAATTTAGTTCAGAGTCAAATATCATACCCAAAAATTTCATTTTGTTTCCAAACTGTATAGGTGTTTCATTTATGTAGAGGTTGGGATTATCATGAAATTCCCGTTTTTTACAGGCGTGCTTTGCTTGCTGAGAATTTGAAATCTGTACCGTGTGCTCTGCTGTGAAGCTCATTTATAGTGTTCTGAAGTATCTCCTCAGCATCAGAAGTGACTGAATACTAATAGAATATAGCAGATCATCCACATATGTACTTTTTTTTTTCAGGGAGATGGCATCTGTGACGCTCTTATTTTGTATTCTAGTTGTCTTAACATATGAAACATTCGATGTAGGAGTTGTTACGTTATTGTTGTGAACATTTCTCTCCGCTTCGTAATAGGTAATTTTCTCTTTGACGTTTATTTTTTGTATGAGTTGTTTTTTATAAGTGAGGAAATTTTTGTATCTAGCTGAATGGGGTCCTCCACAGTTCACACATTTCTTTGATTCTCCATAAGGAGTTCCCGCATGTAGAAGCTTTCCACACGCGCATATTTGCTCCTGAGTGCAATTATTTGCGACATGACCAAAAACTTGGCTTCGAAACACCTTTGCGGTGAGAGAATGTACGGTCTGATCTTCAGTTTATTGTACTCCACATTGATCTCTGCAAGTGGATTAGGAGTGTTGAAGGTTGATACGTGATTTGTGGTATCCATAAATATATCATCTGTTTAAGCTTTCACTCTCCTGGCGTTAACTACTCTTCGAGTCACTAGACCGTCCATAATTTCTTAAACACTACCATTCAAAAGATCTATACAAAATATCACTTCTATTGAAATATTTACGATAAGGTGGGCAACTGTCTCTACGTCGTATGCAAATTTCCTAACTTTTATCAATCTACGTGACTGTGCATTGAATTTTGTGTTAATTAATATTCCCACTTTCCACTTTTTCAATCGAGTTAACTTCACCAATCAGACCATATATTATTTTTGAGATCAAAAAAGGTTACTTTTTCCAAAATCGGAACTCTCTAAGGAGATTCTCTTAACAAGCAGGAACTGAGGTCTGTTCTCCACTGTCCCCTATCCTGCTAATGATTTTTTGTGTGTTCTATCGACACTAGTGGGAGCTGTTGTATTCGTGGCAACGCTGCTTTCTCCATTACCTTCCAGATGCAGTTGATTTACAACGTGTTCAGTACCATTATTCGTTGCATTTTACGAATTGAATATAGAATGAGAAAGAAAGGTTTTGGTTTTTTCTTCTCCATCTTCATATAAAAAAAGGATTCCTACATTTTTCATATGGGGATGGAGGAGCAGAAAGCCAAAATGGTTTTTCCACAATACCATACTTTGTTTCAAACTGCAACGTTGAGCTCTAATTTGTACAAATTTTCAGGAATCGTTCTACACGATGAATCAAAGATCTGATGAAAATTCAACTAGCTGCAGAATTTAGATGAGTAGAAGTCTATCAGTCCAGGATTACGACTGGGGAATGGAATATTCATTCAAACATATCATGTACAAAACTTTTTCCTAAGGAATCGCGTAAAATATTTCTCTTTTTGATTTCTTTCTGGCGACGTAGATCAAGAAATAACAGATTTTCTGGTCCTACATATCTCTTAATTACTTACCATCATGAACAACGGAAAACAAAAGTTTCCAAATGGCCACGCATCCAGTGTGAGCGGACTTTGACATCTTGCTATAGAGAATCGAATATTTTTCTTCATTTTTGCATTGGTTTCGTACCATTTCGATTGATAAATAACCTCAGCAATTGATAAACTCTACAAGAAGTCGATGATTATGAGAATATAATATTGATAAAACTTCCCAACTCACTTCGTTTGTAATTCTTTGCCCAGCATAACAGAGTAAAAACAGTGCTACCATGTAGCCAAAGAGAAATATTGCAGCTCCTACTGGTTTGGTCTGTTGAAATTATTATTGAATGAATTTGTGATCGACTGTGTATATTCATGAATTGAAAAATAACGGGACTCATTAGAAGGGAAAAATATTTTCATGTATAGATTCTTTCTATCGCAACAACCCCAGTCGAAAAATACAACAATAGACACAAGTTCCACCTTCATGAAATGGATATATTATATGAATTGAATGAAGATGACTTTCACAGAAGAATGCAGATCAGTGTGTTCATGTCTGAACGTTTGATTGCATATCGAAACTGCATGAAACATAATTGTTTTAGGAATGATTATACTTTTTTCTCGAACATAAAGATCAACATTCAAAATGTGCCAAATTGGTCAGACATAAACCCACATATTTTTCGAGAAGCTCACATTAAAACTCCTGCAGGAATATTGGAGGACTATTTTGTTGGTTCCATACATCCATAGAATTCACACTGCCCAATTATATAGTTATTTTCATGTTTCAAACCCTAACCAAGCAATCGCACGTAAAAAAGGTGAAACCTCATCAATCCTCAGCTCGCACAAGTTTTTACTTTAGATGAAATGTATAAATAAACAATGATATGAATGGAAATCAATGATCCCACAATTATCTCGTATAACCAAAAGGAGTTAAGGATAATCTATGAACCAATACATCACCTCATCTCACAAATCGCTCAAAAGTGATATGTAAAAATTTTGAAATTGATCAACTGGCAGAAATATTACTGGCGCAACAAAAGTCGTCGACATTCAATACGTTCAGCACTTGTTGGGCTTTTGAATATACTCACTTTGAATATTTGATTCCCAATGCATCCAAACACCATTGCACATATCAGGGACAGGTGACCAACGTTAAACTTCACCACATGTTTCAGCTGACGAGCCATTCTAAAATATAATTCATATCTCAAATGCTTTTGAAATATTCTTCAATCCAATCACCAGATGGATCATATGGATTAAATTGAAGGAAATATATTTTTAGGAGTGAAAAATATTTGGAAAAGAAAGTTTTTGGCTTTCTACTACTCCATCTTGATACAAAAAATATGGGAATCTTCCAAAGAAAGAAAGAAAGCAATCATTTTTAAAAGAAGTAACTCTAAACATAGATGTGTATATCATGCAATGAAGTAACTTTCAGATACAAAATGAAAGAGAAAGCCCTTCTGGAACAGCTACTTTCATATAAACATTGTATTACACGAAAGAAAAAATTCCTGAGGATGACTGAGTTCCATGTAAGTGAAATTTTTTAACATTTCGTTCAGTAAATTGTGTCGAAATCATTTAAATGATATCGGAATTTATTCTATAACGAATGTTTGGAATACAAACAGAAGAAAAAAGTTTTTTTGTATACTCAATTCAGTGTTCATATAAAAGTATTTTTTTCTAAAGAATTTTTTCAATTTATCAATATCCATTATATAATTCCACTGCAGCTGGTCTCGACTGAGATCATTTTCTCCTTACTCATTGCAGGATCTGCTTACACAATATTTTCAATATATCCTCATACTTTACATATAATCGCCTCTTTCACCATCCCTAACATTGGCCCCCTGTCGTGTCATCGTCATCTCCATCACCTTAGAAAAGTGAGTGAATACGTAGCTAACCAATTGTTTTTCACTCTGACTTCAAGACATTACTCTCGTCTTCGCAATGAACGTACATATTACTAATGATTTTCATCGCAGTAGCAGACGAAATGGTTGGCATTCTAGGTTTCATTCGACCTCAACCTACTAGCTCAGATTTTCTTTTCGTCAATCGTTACTTCGACCGTGAAAGCATAATCATTTTCTCATGAAGCAATGTTTTTTATTTCCTTATTCGATGCTTTAGGATAGTCAGTACTACTGGAGTTGTATTCAGTTTTCGACAGTGAATGAAAGACTCGCTTCAATAAATAGTGCAAAATTCATCTTTTTTTGAAAGACCTACCTTGGATGTGTCTTGCTGATATTAGAAGATTATCGATCCTTATTCTTAGCCGATATCTCCGGTTGTGCTTTAGTAAGCGATTTCACAAAAAATCAAGTACCTATCCATATGGAAATCATTTTTT
Organism: Leptinotarsa lineolata; assembly: GCA_015342045.1. NCBI lineage: Eukaryota > Metazoa > Arthropoda > Insecta > Coleoptera > Chrysomelidae > Leptinotarsa > Leptinotarsa lineolata. The sequence goes on from WOGR01010197.1 coordinate 4,618, forward strand.
TTTCTGGCGGCTATCACCAACATATCGAATCTAATATGTTAAGTAATTACTAACATGGACATGTAGTGACAATAAAGCAGTGAAATAATTATGCCTGAAGATATTTCCTTTGGTACGATTTTCATCTGTGATTAGTTGAACAAGTACGGTGAAGTGATCTGTGGGTATCATGAAGGAAATTATATTTTCAGTATTTTGAGAAGAGGTTTTCATGAATATATATTCTGAAGATGTGACATTTCGTGTTGGCTTATCAATTAGTGAACTATACCTGAACTCAGCCATTATAGTTGAATAATGTTTATTTTTTCATTATTACAGTCAAACCCAAATTGTTTGAGAAAAACTAATATTACCATATATCAATTTGGAGATTGCAGAACATTCATTAATTTTCTACACCTCTTTTGTCTAATAAGAATTCAAAATAAATGTGTCGTCATTCTCTACTTCAAAATTTTCAATATGAGAATTCATGTTTTTCTTCAAATGATATACAAAATAATGATTTATTTATAATCACCTTGTCTCGTTTTGTGTTTTTCCTTGTCCTAAGTTCGTTTTTGGGGTATCCGAATTTGTAATGAATGCCTTAAGGTTTTCTGTTCCTTTACTCCTTTGATCTGTGTTTCTATAGATGAGAGGTTGTCAATTTCACTTTTATTTATATCAGTGCATATATTCTTCACTATTTCTTATTCAACTTTCCTTGGAAATGGGGTTGTATGTTCACTCAAGACCCTCCTTATTGGGTGATATATTAGTATTCTCGTCACTTATTTTCAAATCTTTCTTCATGTCTGATGATGTATAAACTTCGCCTTCCACTATCAGTCCAATTTTTTCAGGAATCCCAATTTGTTGGCAGATTCAACTTGGGTTTAATCTTCCTCTTGAAGATGATCACTTGGTAATCGAAACACTTGTCGAGGTGTTGAAATATAACGGTTTGGTATTGGGATAAGATGAGATTCATTACTACACCAAAGGTTTCAAACAGTGCATCACAAGATCTAGCTTCTTCAAGGCCTAATACCTTTTTTTTCTATTCCTCTTCAAGTTAGTCTTCAGTTATAATAACTTTTATTTCTTCTAATTTCGATCCGCCTCTCAGTATTTTCTATCTCCTCATCCTGCTACTGAGTGATGATAGTATAGGTCTGCTATATCCCTGTTTTTTTCCTACTCTGAAAATATTACAAATTTCTGGTTTGCTCAAATGCACATCCAGTTTTGTTGTTTCTGATTTAGTAAATTCTTCTTTAAGCTTTCCCTGATTTTCTTCTGATTCAATACTGTAGATTATGATTGTTCGTGCAAAATTCCGATTTTCTTGGTCGGTCCTCATGAGAAGTGAGACAATGTAGTTTTTCAGAACTGATGGTTTTTCAGCAAAAATCTGTATTGATAGCGAAATTGATATTCTGATTCCCAATTCATAGGAATTTTGAGCCTATATTGTCCCCTAATACTATTTTTCGGAAAACTGGGTGATTCCATTGTCCGCGGCGAGCAGTGTATGTCATTCACATCAATTCAGTGAGATGAATGAAAACACTTTTGTTCAATTTCCACTAGGTATTTCATTCTTACGACCGGTTTCGTTATCTAACCCATTATCAAGTATAAACTAACATTTCGAAATCTGAACTCCAGGTAATATGAGGTTACAGGTAGGCTGGAGAGCGAAGTTGTTATTGAATAAGGGTGCCAACTATGAAATTTTACACTGAAGATTATAGAGATTACCGGGATTGTCTAACTTATGAATTCAAGAGTGGAGACCTACATACAAGATGAACAAGGAGACCTACAACCAAGATGAAGTGAAAATAATCAAACAAATTGCGGTGAACAATCGGGTACCACTTTCTTTAATAGAAAAAGTAATATCAGATAGCACTCTAGAAACACTTATAAGTGAAATATATTCGAACGTCAATACAAAATAACACAGCTTTCATATGTAAGAGTAATCTAGACAAGATTCTATTCAATACTAAACCAAAACAAGATAGAATGAAAGACTCAGGTATATATAGAATGGATTGTAGTGAATGCTCTGTAGTGTATACAGGCGAAACCGGTGGAATTTTTGACGTGAGGCTTCCTGAACACTTCTATTTGGACAAAAAATCTACGATATTCAAAAATCTTCAAGAATCAAACCACAGGATAAGTTAGGATGATCTCAAAATTCTACATACATGTAATGAAGGAAAGACAGTGAATTTTTTGGAAGCCATGAAGATTAATGAATCAATCAAAAACCTGAAACATATACCCCTGGACGAGTACCTCGATTTATGTAGGTCTCTACTCTTGAATTTATAAGTTTGACATTTTCTGTAATCTCTATAATCTCCAGTTGGTACCCTTATTCAAAAACTACCTCACTTTTCAGCCTTCCTGTAACTTCATATAATCCGGTGTTCAGATTTTAAAATGTTAGTTTATACTTGCTAATGGGTCGTTAGAATAAAATACCCAGTGTAAATTGGACAAGTGTTTCCATTCATCTCATTGAAGTGATCATGAAGTTCCACAAAATGAACAAGTCATCAATAACAGATTCATTCAGATCAATCCTAGACAAGATTTAGACCCGCCGCTGGTATATCCACTGATCCCAAAATTTACAGAGTTCTACTTCATTGATTAAGATAGGTAGATACGGGTGTGTTTCCAATTAATCTGTTTTTTTCCGAATTCCTGATCCTGGAACTGATTTTTGAGAAAGTACACATTATCCTTAAGACAAGTCAGAAGGCACAGTTAGTTATCTAGGTTTTCAGGTACTCACCTCAGAATATGATTATGATAGGTAATGCAAAATCGTAAACGGTTCCTCCCCAACTCTTCGTTTTCACACTCAAATAATTTCAGTATATTCTCTTTGAGAAAGCCAATATGACAAATGAGCAATTCTGTTGTTTCGAATGATAAGAAAACTATGACTGCTGAAGGTGTTATCATGTAATTGGCAAGGATGTATTGGATCAACAGTATTGAATTCCTCGTTGTTGAAGATACGTTTTCAATAGGCAGCCATATGGGTGATAATGTTCCGCATATCGATTTGCGTTTTATTTCTTCGTTGAGATCTTCGCATGATGTTTCTAAGACACTCATACACGTGTAAACAATTGTTCCTATAGTGCAATAGATAGTAAAAAGGTAAGAGAGGAATATGCCTCGATTTTTCACTTTGTCAAAATTAGCTGGTTTCCCGAAAGTATCAATATTTGTTACATCTTCGAAAAATCTAGACCATTTGTTACGATGAAACTTGAATAGAATATTAGTTATCATCATGCCAAGGCCACCAAGAGAAAATGATAAATCTTCACTGATGTCCTCTCCAATATTTTCTGAAAATTTGAATGATGCTTTGCTACGTCACTTCATCCCAACATCATTTTGCTGAAGAGTAATGAAGGTCAAACTGAAAAGTCACTGCATAATGTAAAATACTAAAGATTCCAATTAGTCAAAACATTGTATTCATAAAATCTGCTCACGAATTATTTCTTCAACTTTTCAGTTGGCTCTTCATTACACTTTTTGTATTTTAAAAAGTTTTATACCTGAAAAATAGTTATGATTATTCTAAGGTTACAACATATGTCAAAGATATTCGAAAAGAAATTCTCATGTTTGTGAACTCAGGTAACTGAAGGTTGTTCAGTTTTTACTTCATATTCAATCAGTTGAAATCAGCCTCAATTCACTCAAATCTTTTATGATATATGACATTGTTTGAAAATTAATGATCCAAGACAAGAAAAAAATCAATATTTTGCCCTATACGCATTCTACTGATTGAGAAATATATGTTTATGCACTACCTTCAATTGATAAAGTAGCATGTGAAATGCAGAAAATGATGAACATTGTAAATGCCATACAAGTCAATATCACACTTATCGAAAATAAGAATATTTGACTCGGTTCCTTTGAGTATTCGCGATAAACTAAAAAAAATCTCAATGTTCTAAGACTACTATAAAATGGTTGATCCTTCTTGATTGAATACATGTTCCAAACGGTAACTCTCTAGTGAAACTATGTGGAATGTATCGGATAAAATTATGATTCCTATTCCAAGTAATGAAGAGTTACGTTGAAATATTCAAGCTGAATTCGCGAAATTGCATAGTAGGGAAATGTAAAATGGCAATGTTGAAAGTGAGAATTTGTTATGAGCTTGTGAACATTGAGCTGCACTGATAAATATTACATATTTCGTTTTCGCTCATTATGAGAGACGAGTTAGTGACAGTCTCTATGAATATTGGAAAATACCATAATATTCAAATCAATGGTATATTAAATTCAAAACATTTCGAGTACTCACAAACATCCACAGAGTTTCTTCTGCTCGTTCTTTTAAATTCATTTCAAGACTTCTGGTACTCAATGAGGAACTGAATGACACTTGAACACAATTTGACAGTACTTCTTTTGAAGAACCTCACTGTTATCAACAAAATATATTGTTAGGATTATCATCTGCTTTCAAACTCCTGAATATATGTATCATTCAGAAATATATTTTAAATTCCATTTCAATTTTCATTGACAATACATCACAATCATTGAATTGATATTCTTGTATCTCAGTAACAATAAACGTCAATGGAAGAGGACATAATTTTGATACGGCACGTTTCAACTCCCCACTTTGAGTTTTTATTGTTGAAACACTGGAAAATACTGCAGTTACTCTCCATAAATGCTCGTGGAGAGAGGCCTAATTGTCCTCTTTGATAAGGACCAGTAGTCCAATTTCAATGGTATTCTTCTTCATCCATTTATTTTTTTGCGTAAGTTCCATTAAATATTTTTTGAACCATATAGACCGAAAATGTTGCAACAGCATCTGAATATGTTGGAATTTGAATGAACGGTTCTCGGTTCATGGGAATATGTCTCAGATCATGATCTGGTAACGTAGTAAGCCGTCGTCCAATTAGGAAATGGGATGGGGTGAGGACTTCTCATTTTTATTCGGGAATGATGGGAATAATGGTCGAAGATTGAGAACTGCTTTTTTTGTGAAAGTGAAGTTGAAAATTTTTCAGAAGTCAGTGAAGCTGAACTCAGTACTCTTTCAAAATGATGTTTACAGAAACGTACTTCCCACTCACCTCCAGAATCAGAAAAGTTAGCTGAATGAATTTCCATGGAATACGATCGTACGCAAAAGTTGAAATCGAAGAATTTGATTGGCTTTGAAGGAATTTACCTAATTGCTCCAGTTCTGTATTGGCTTTAATGAAATTTGTTTCATTTTTTCAGAAAACGTCCTCTGTTTCTTCTCTCAGAAATACAGATCTACGAAAACATGCAATGAATGCCTTTTCAGTCGATTCAGTTACTATTTCTAAATGTATTGCTTCTGTCGAAAAACATACAAATGAAATTAACCAACATTTTGAAATCTTTGTACTATGTCCTTGATTATTTTTTATAAAACATGGCCCAGCATAATTAACACCAGAAGTATGGAAAGGAAAAGAAGGTGTCACTCTAGCTTCAGGAAGAATTCACATAGTTTGATCAGGTAGCTTAGTGTTTGCTAAAAAACGATACAGACATAATACATTTTAGTAGAAAGATTCCTTCCTTCAATCACCCAGTAATTTCATCGTATTGTACTTAGTAGTAGCTGCGAACCACAATGTAATAATCGTTTGTGTTCGTAACGTATTCAAAAAACCATTTATTGTGAGATTTTCACTAAACAAGTCTACAAAAATGCAACACGTGTTTCGCCATAAATGGCTTCTTCGGGCGTGTCTTCACTATCTAATTGTGTTAGTTAGGTGAGTTCTGAATTTTTCATGTTGGAAACCACATAAAAACTTCAGAAAATCAGTTAATTTTGATTTAAGCGTACCCCTTCAATCCGACGTTCTGGCATGATGATTCAACAATATTTTCACAAAGAACAGTATACAATGGATTGATAGGATATAAGGAATGAATTGAACGACTTACAGATTTTCATCCAATTGAGTATTGTGCATGTTGCCAGGTGTAGACTAAGCACTAAGTGTACCAAGAATCACTATATACTTCCAACTCTTCGACTTATTATATTTTTCAGTTTAGCTTCTTGATCCGACTACAGAAGGACCAAAATTTATGTTGGGATTATCATTTGCCTTCGAACTCCAAAATACGTATCATTTGTAATTCAATTTCAGTAGTTTTTTATTGACAATACGTCGAAATTATTGAATTGTTTTTTATCGACCTTTTTTTGAGTATTTCCACCTTTTGTAACCTGAAAAATATGTAAATTGAAAATGTATATAGTTCTCCATTATAATTTTCATATTTTACAGATTATGAAAGGTGAAAATATCCAAAACAGGTCGATGAATAACTGTGT
>WOGR01010198.1:0-11017 GCA_015342045.1 Leptinotarsa lineolata
TGTTCGATTGACCAATAGGAACAATACAAATAATCAACATTGTCAAATCGTAAAATTCACGAAGCGTTTCTGATTCATTCGTGATTCAAAGTAAAATATCAGTCACTTTCGACAACTAAATCTGAGAAACAAGTGCAAGAAATGCATTGGAAGGGAGAATTAATTATACATGGGATCCAACAAAAAACGCAATAAAAACTTCACTTTAAAAATATCTCCAGCAGTAGACATTTTTATGTTGATAACACAGAAATTTTAATAGTGGAAGTGTATATGAACCCGTTAACGTTTTAATTAATGAGAAAATTCTCCACATGAAATAAAATTTACAGGAAAATCATGGTTGGAAATAACTTATATGTCTAAAATCAGTACACAAAATCGAAAGATCACAAAATATTTACCCAAACTGTGATTTTATACATTTTATTCTTTGGGAACCAGAACTCATAGTATGAAATGTTATTTATAAAAATCAAGATTGAACGAAACCTAACTCACCTATAAACATCCAATGCGCTTTCTGTTTTCTGGTACCTTTCCGCACAATTAAGAGCAGCAGAAGAATGCACCATATTAATAGTCAAATATATCTCAAAAACAATTTTAGAACACACACAAACTAAACCCGATGAAAAAACGAATCGTTAAGTTAAGAAAAATTTGAAATTCACTGTTGCAAAAATAGAGTGGACTCGATATTACATAAAATTTCAATGTGATATGGGTACTCCATTTTTCTAATGAAATGAACGATCAATTAAAACCTTCTGTAATCATTCATTTATTTATTTAAGAATAAAGCTAACAAACAGATGAATATACAATATGAAGATCGCTCGAATCTACGAATTAAGCATAAAAATGGTCATTAATTGATCCCTTGATAACTGATAGAGAGAATGTACTCGTTCCAAAGTTTCGACACATAACACATGTTTTTTTAAAATAGTAGACACCCGCCGAGACCCACCTTTTATAAAAGAAAACGTTCTTTAATTAAAAAATTCTAACAGACAAATCGGATTATAACAGTTATATTCACACCGAGTTGACAACAATAACAACAAAAGTGGCGTCTGTCAAATTGGATCACTATATTTTAGTTCCGTCATTGGATATTAAAAACCAATACACTTGGCAACACCGCTGTAGACACGATTAATTTTATTGGTCAACGGACACGCGGCCAATTCAAACTCTTCCTTTTGGAATTGTTCTTTTTTCTGCAAATAGACCGATTAGACTTGATAAGGACAATATACCCCTAACTCGCGCCGAACTGTTGAAACCACATGTGTCCAAATCATTCAATTCAGGCCAGGAAAAGTTGGTAATCATCTACCTAGAGTGCTCGCCAGTGATAACCTGGCCAACTTCGTTCCCGAAGAAATATGGACCGATGACGCCGCCAGTCCAAAATCCACACCAAACAGTGATTTTTTCGTGATGCATGTTGATTGGTATCGTCCCAAACGGGCCTCATCCCTGAAAATGATTTTTCTTTGAAAATGAGGGTTAAGTTTCCAACTGCTCCAGAGCCCATTTAGGGAAGACACGTCATTGTCTATGGTCGTTTACCTCCAGTTCCTGGGTCATTTGAATTTTGTACTGGTGCAGGGCAAGTCACGACGTAAAATTCGCCAAGCTGCGGTCTTCGATAGGCCGATTTCTTCAGAGCGACGCGAAATCGACTGCTTCGGATCCTCCTGCACACTCTCACAGACAGCGGAGATGTTTATCTTGAGTTTCGTCGACGTACGCGTGTTGGTAGATCGTTTACTGAATCAGTGTAATTAAATTTATCCACCACAATGCAAATAGGTAACAGATGCAGCTTCAACAAAATGGCCGTTATCAACTGTCAGAGTTCGGAATTCCTGTTAGAAGACCCGTCGACTAATAATTATTTGAAAGAAAATTGTATGCAACAGATATTACTTATTGAAGAAGTTGAAGAGAACAATTATCCCGATTTCTTCTTCTTTCTATTTCAAATGAATTACACCATAGTCGTGGATTCTCCTGATCTATCCGGCACATGATTCCTCATCACATTTCTATCAGCAAAAAGTAGCAGCACTCAAAAAGATGCTTCAAAGACTGGTTGCGTTCGATATTTTTTATGTAAACCGTTATCGGCATCCTCCAGTATCAGCCTTACAAGTGAAATCATTTTTTCGTCAAATATCTCTTGACACAAAAACACGATTGATAACATTCCATTAATTGTGTAGAAAATATTGGCCGACATATACTCATTACATACTCTCTGAAAGTTCACACTGAAGAAATACCCCAAAGGTCAAAAAGTATTTTACTAAATGGGCCATACGTATTTTCCTCTGAAGGAAAACATCCTACGAGATTTCCACAACGGATTGCCTGTTTAATACAATAGACGGCTCATATGTGGGCGCTTCTATTCGATAAATCACTTTAGGAAGTTGTAGGAGGTGAACCGAGAAACAAAGAAAGGTGTCGGAGATAAAATTGTATCTTATCAGCTGAAATAAGTAAATACGATTCGTGTGCAGTGAAAAAGTGGACCATTAGAGCTGTATCCGTCGAGTTTATTTAATGATAAATCAAAGAAAATTGAAAGTAGTTTATTTATCAACATACATGTTTATTAAAAATAGTGAATGAAAGACTCGAAAAGAGAGGAGAATTCTTTATGGCCTTTTTAATTTGTTTATTAAACTGAATGTGGAGAACTATACATTTATGATGATTTGATGTTTGATCTCAACGAGGTTACGTTACGGCATATTTGTTACAAATGGATAAGAGCTTTACGGATCAAAATGGTGAAGATGAAAATTATACAGCACTTTCTAACCACCAACCGTAACGTAACGTGTTCTCGGTTACGTTACTTCCCATTTGTTACAAAAGGATCAAAGTGGTGAAGATAAAAACAGTACTCCGCCACCATTTGACATAACATATCATGTGTGCGGTTACGTTACGCGCCATGTGTTACAAATTGATAGGCGCCTTATGGGTCACAGTGGTACGGTTAAAAATGAAACGGTGCTCAGTCTCCACTAGCCGTAATATGTTTACGGTTACGTTACAGGCGTTTTGCCACACATGAATGAGCACCTTACGGGTAAGCGTACCAAAGTTGTACGGATAAAATGCAACAGTACTACGTTTCTACAAGTCGTAAGGTAACGTGTTTGTGGTTACGTTACGACCCGTTTGTTACATGTGGATAAGCGCCTTAGGGATCAAAGTGGTGATGATGAAAATGAAACAGTATTAACAGTACTCCGCCTCCACTTCCCCAGTAGCCGTAACGTAACGTTTTTACGGTTACGGTACGGTTGTTCAGTAACAAATGGAAATGCGTCTTGAGGGTGTGCGTGTTAAAGTGGTATAGATAAAATATAACATCTCTTGTGATATTGCTTTATTCGATTGGCCTGGGATTAGTAAACAGCTGGCCAGAATCTGAACTGGCACACTGATGAAATGCAAATCACAAAATGATTGTAATTTTCAGTTTTACATATACGAATAATTATTGAATTGTCAGTTTCGGAAATTCGTTTGAAATTTCAACCGCTTCTAATCCTGAACAAGTGTTTGCAAAATAATTCAGGAGAAAATCTGTGAAATGTCCTGTTTCCGTATTCTCAACCGGCAACTATACCCTTCTAATGACCGATATCTCATCTGGAATTCCAGTCATCGCATAGAATTTCCACGGGTTCGAATTCAGCATATGTGAGATAGCATCGACCGACCCTTCAATACACACGAAAACCCATTGTTTGAGTTACAGGAAGTGTTAAGGTCTGATATTACCGTGACGGTGGTCACGAATCGACATCGGATTACACGTGTATATCGTGGCCAGATCGTCCTACCATTCAGTGCAAATTAACAGTTACCGACCGGCTATTTGTAACCTCGGCTTTACGTGCGTTTATGGCTTCAACGTGTCAAAATCTATCTATCGGCCGATCATCGACGATGACATCCTGAGAAAAATTCCTGAACTGAGTTCGAGTCTATTCAACATTCACTTTCATTTGGATCTATTGGTCGTAGTCGTAGAAGTGACACCCAGCTGAATTATAGTTACAGCTCAGAATTTGAAGATATATTAGGTGGACTGAAAAGTTTTTAGGCTAAAACAGAGATGGCGCTACTAGTAAACCCAAATAATTTTCGTGGTGTTTGTGCTTGTAAAATGAGGTAAATCAATAAATAGTAATAATACCTTAGTATGCCGATGTACTATTCCGTCTAAGCCTTTCCTTGCTATGAGGCTTTAGCCTTATACACCGACAAGTACCTTGGCTGGAAAAGTGTAGAAGGCTGTTACTGTTACCATTTTATCAACTCAGAGCACACAGTACTTAATACCAATGATGACACCTAGGTACAAGGCTTGACTGGTAAATCAAAAAAATCATAATTTTTTTCCTGAGTATTGTAAGTCTGATTTATGCGTTCTGATACTGTTATTGCAAACATCATTGCTTCGGTTTTCCAGAGATGACAAAATTTGATTTTTTTTCTAGAAAATATTCTACGGTCCGAAACACAGTGACATGATTCTAAAAACCTTTCAGTTGCTACACAAAATTCCACCTATTATTAGCAAGATATCTGTACTCTTGATTACTTATCAGTTGCCGGCCTAAAATGACATAAATATTATCTATTTTAAACCTTCGTATAACCGGGAAAACAACAGCGATGTTTATTCGCTAGGTTAATCAAACGCGATGTTAGGGAGAAAATAATATAATAATATTCAAGATAAGATATTTATTATCTCAATTTATACGCTTCATTAGTTATAAACGTTTAATCCGGAATTTATTTCATCTTCCTGTGCTAGAAAATTATCAAGAAGTCGCCGTAAAGCTAAGAAAATAATACATCATAAAAATTGTCATAAAAATCATAGTGTTGTGAATCATCTACTGAAGAAAATAATGCGTGCCGCCGCTAGTCGTCGTAAATCGATTGTGACTTGGCGAAAATCGCGCTAAACTAGACTTGCGCTTCACGATTGTTCTAGATGTCGCTTCGAGCAACTTCCCTATCGGCTTCGAGAAACTTCCATTACCATATATAAACACCACCAACACGCAGATCGAAGAAATCTAGTTGGAAGTGCGGTACGAAGTGATCTAATAAGGCGATAGACATTTGTTTCAGTGTAGCAGTCAAATAAAGTTAAGATCGATTGTATGTGTAGTTAATTATTGTCAAACTCGCGGGGAAAACGTAACAATATAATGTAATGGAACTGAGTTGAATTTACATAGTTATGACATCGAAATCGGTAATTCCAATGCAAGCAACAATAAATTTGAACGTTTCAAATTCTTGGCGGAGAACATTCGCTGTGAAATACTTCTTATTCTCTCTGAAAATAAGTAAATCGGAAGAATCATAAATCAGGACGAAATATCTTGAAACGTACCATACATTATGCTTTTCTTAGAAAACAGGAATAGGAATCACAGTTGACACGATTTTGAGGCTTCTGACACAGAGCCAAGTTATTACATTTTCTCTAAAAATCCAACAACACTTATTATGTGAAGCCGTATACGGAAAACTTACAACTCAATATCGGAAATTATATTTTAAAATGTATCATCCATTCAGCTCTATGAATACCTCGACTTTTCAGATATTTTAAAGTATTGGTATTCAGTAGTATTCCGCTTCTGGATTACTCGATGTCAGTCACCATGAATAAATGCGTGGAATTCACACATCAGTAATATTTTACCTAAATAAAAAAATTACAGGAATAGTCGACTATATCGTCAAAATGTTTGCAAAATTTTAAAATGTGCAAGTGATAGGTTTAAGGTTAAAAGAGGAATTGATCTTCATAGAAACGCTAAATTTTTTTGCACTCAATCTGTTCACAGTTCTATCAAGATCCTCTGCCGTGAAAAAAGTAATTTAGCCTCAATATTGAATTCTTCAAGTTGGCGGTTAAGATTACAAACAAAAGTTTTTCAATTTTGTATTGGACAACAAACATGATTTTATAGGGATGTTTCTATGAACAAGTTATCAATGATAATGCCAATACATTCATTGTACATTAGTAACAAAACAGTAATTGCAATTTTTTTGTTTAGATGTGACCCCATTGAGCGACAGGCATCCGGTGGCACCACGATATAAGAATAAGGCGACTGTCAGCAAGAAAAAAATGGATAACATGGCAGAGACAAGAGGAAAAAGGAAAACAGAGTAGATTATAATTATTTGTGTCAGATTCAAATTGTGGATGAGAACCCTCAATGTGGATTCACTCCGGGTTAAATTGCTGAAGGAATATGTAATATAATGAATTGATATAGAAATTTCAGGTGAAAACACTGAAACAGTGCCCAGAAGGAATGACTTTTTTTCCACCAAAATGGAATTTCAAAGTCACGTTTCGAAACAAGTACTGCTTTCAAAAATCAGAACAATGATCTACCCATCTCCTAAAGACGCCAAGTTGGAGAAACGGGCCTTGAGAAGAGTGTTGCAGTTCTGTTTGAATGGTTGATGGCTACCCTGTTCATAAAAAAAATCAACTTACACGCCATTGATATGACGCCTTTATGTACCACGTGTAACACCGTTCGATAAATTAACTGGAAATGCGCCTACAATTAACCCACCGAAGTTTAGGCTGAAAAGGTTCAATTTTAATCTGGGCACAGAGAGGATTGCATTATAAAGGCACCCGCCGAGATCCGGGAGCTTATTTACTATTTAATGTAATGATTCCACAAACTACATATATACACCGCATCTTTTACAGCTTGTCATTAATAATAGTAAATTTATGAGCAGAGATGCAATACCTCAGACGAGAAACTGACCAAATGATGGAAATCGCAGTATTTTTCAAAAGTATACGAAGATATAACAGCTGGACTGAAAAGTTAATAGGCTAATATGTAGACGTGTCTTTGAAGGTTAGGGCTAACTGAAAATCATAAGATTTCAATACTAGTAGCGCCATCTGTGCGTTAGCCTATGAACTTTTCACCCCACCTAATAGGTTCGAAATTACTGAAGAATCCAAACTGTATTGTAATTGTGAATTACAATAAAAAGAGAAATAACATTTTTTTCTATTGAAGACCATATAACAAAAATAACCATATAATAAAAATACCTTTCATAACATATGGTCAATTTGAGCTTGAAAAAAAAGTATACACCCAACAATGTGTAAATTGTACTCCAACTAGTATAAGCTTATTTTGTCCAACATTGTAGAAACAGCATCTTAAATTCGGTTTGAGGAATATACTCTGATACTTTCATATGAGTAATTATCACAAGAAGGTCGACAGAAAAATATTTTGAATGTTTGTCAGTTTAGTCTGTTGTGAATGAAATCGGGGGTTCCAGTGGGCTCCATTCTTGACCCTTTGCTATTTTTCATATATACTCATACCTTCTATCCAATCTCTAAGCTAGTCGAACTCATTTATAAGCTTATGACATCAAACTCTATAGTTTTCCAATGGAAAAAACTAGAAATGGAAATGATCTTTTTGATAAGACCCCTCATTATTTTGAATGAGGCAAACATTTGGGTGTTCTGATGAATAAACTCACTTGAAATTGAAACTAGTTTATTGTAATGAATATTTTTGGCTTTTAATGTTGCTACGAATGCAGACAGGTTCTAGTTAGTTTTTAAAAGAATTTTTTCAAACTCTCTGCCCATTCAAGGTTCTGAGAGTAACATTTGCCCCTCGTGATAGGTTCAATTGTGCCACCCATTTTTCGAATATCAGATTGCGAAACAAATCTACTGTAAGGATTGGATTAATTAGGGGATGCAAGATGTACAACAACTTTTTCAAGAACATTGTGTTACCAGCTTCATACTTGTGAAAAACATTTTTCAAATTATTGCTGTTCAAAAAGTACGCGATTGCAATTATTCGTTTTGAGTTATTTAATACTGCACATCTTTTGAGAATGGTCTATAAAAAACCGAGCATATAAAAAATCCAATAATTCCTTGAACAACTTATAGTATTGGCTTATCAACTGCAATAAACTACCTGGTTTAATTCCATTGTGTAGAAAATCATTTAATGAAAGATGCAAATGTGCTACAGGGTCGAACTTAAGAAATTTGAAACTTTAATGATTAACAATACCATATACCGTGAATCTACTAGACTATAGGCGGTATTTGTAAGATCCTCTGTGTGTGGTCAAAATGGTCGTAATGAAAATATTTTATTAATTTTGTTTGCAAGGATCGAGGTACCTACGGTCAGTCGCATTTACGCACGGAAACTTTGTCTTTCGCTCACAAAAGTTTACCTGGGACCATTTCATTTCATAACCTTATGGCGGTTTTTGCCAGAGCATCGACTAATTCAAAGATTATGTCTACCTGTTCACAGATCGGTACAAGGGGAGTATTGCTGTTTTGGCTCATTGTAACACTTTCACACAGTAAATAGATAATTATGGAGAAGTAAAAAGAGAAATTTTTTGTCTAATATTTGTTCGTGACACATCATCGAGACCACCGTATAGAACTAAACAACAAGTAAGTTCACTCCTGGTCGGCGTCTTTGATGTATCGTGTCAAGATTTCATTTGTTGGCGGGCTGTGGTGGCGTGTAGTGCAGTAGGAGGGTGCAGGCTAGAGCTATTCTTGGTTCACTTGCTCTCACATCTTAGATACATCGGCTAAACGTAAAATAAGAGATGGAGATCTTAACCTAAATATGGCAGAGAGTGAATTTACTTGTGTTAACTTCTATACGGCGTCGAGCCCCGGGTCTTCAATTTTTTTAGGCGTGGCAAAAACTGAAAAATGCCGCCCTCGTCTATAATCAGCTATCAGATGTCCACTAATTGACTGACATTTGGACATAGGCCTTCCAGAAATAATGCATCCATCGCTGTTTTATTGGGCATAGACTATTTTCTCTTGCTAATCAATACCGATAAAGATCTATCACGGATAAATGTTAACAGTTTGGAAGAACCGACTGATGAGAGCGGTATATTTCCACAGTTACCAGTTGATGTGGGAAAAGAAAGCAGGAGAGGTTAGAAAGTGTACGTCTAGTAGTTCTAGCGAAACATCCACCGTCTCTTCAGCAACTTTCGAGACTGTATGTCAGATGAAACTACTTCAATCTTCATTTGAATGATTTCTCCAAAGATAACCTTTTTGGAAAAAGAGGTTATCTCTATCTTATCTCACTATGAATCTTACTGAAGTGTTTAATCTTCCTCTTGAAGATGATCACTTGGTGATCGAAACACGTGTCGAGGGTGTTAAAAATAACGGTTTGGTGTTGGGATAAAACTCCAGTAAGATTCATTACTACACCAAAGGTTCCAAAACAGTGCATCACCAGTTATCTCAGTATATTCCTAACAGGTATTTCAATAGGGTTTCTTGTAAGGACGAATTACTTTCCAATCACCCAATATGATATTCTCCATAAGAAAATCTATTTTTGATAAAGCAATTTGAATGATCCAAGCGCTGCAGACTTCATATCTGAACAATACTGTCAAACGCTCCGACATTCATTCACATCAGTACCTAATACCCGAGATGATAATTAACGAACAACAAAGCGAGAATTAATTTCTACTTTGACCATAATACCAAAACGCTGCTCAAACCCATTTATCAAAGCGTGGAGAACCTTCTAAATAAATCAGCCTTGTCAGTGGCAGAGCACACTTTCGGTAAAAGTAAGTAATAACTGTACGGTTGAATTGCGAGCTTTTCCGCGACTGATCCAACTCAATTGTGAATTGTGTATTCTCAGGATACTACAGCAGTTGCACTGTTCCCAGAATTCATAGCGCTTTCAATTGATTGGAGTTGAATGTTCTCCATGTACGCAGCTGGTGTCAGGTGTGGGGTTACATTTTTGTATACAAGCAAATTTTTGAAGCTCATTAGTTGACTGACTGGAGGAGAAAATAATTTCTTAGACAAACGAATCAAGGATGTTTCATTCAGAAATCAATCATCTAGACGTTGAGGAGTAGACGAATCGACGAAACAAGTTGCATGTGGGATACACTGCATGCTTGAAGGAAGGTTGGTAGGTTCACACTATCATATTTATTTGTTTTATTTACGGATTCACCAGTGGAAATAATATACAATACATTACATCATAGGGGAAATAGTAGTGGCACGAGTAGGGAGTTGTACTAATTGGGATCTTGTAAGAAGGCGAGCTACTGCGACTTCTAGACAATAGTGAATCTAAAGTACTATGGAACTGCTATTACCAACTGAAGGGCGCGAATTCTTTACGTAAAATGAGGGACTGACAATGAGATCGCCTCTTTCGCCAATTATAGCCAACATATATGTATATGGAGTGGTTGAAAATTATTTTTATACGATTTCGC
The DNA here is from genome assembly GCA_015342045.1 of Leptinotarsa lineolata. Lineage (NCBI taxonomy): Eukaryota > Metazoa > Arthropoda > Insecta > Coleoptera > Chrysomelidae > Leptinotarsa > Leptinotarsa lineolata. Next base: position 10,414 of record WOGR01010198.1, read on the forward strand.
ATCGATAGGTATATTCAATGTAGATTTCTATCAATTTTTCACGTTTCATTTCATTTTGAACAAAAATAGCGGACACTTCAGAGATAGTGAAGATTTAGTGTGTCATAAAAACTCTGAAGTAGCAAAGTGAAATTAGGTTGGTTTCATCGAAGCAATTCTCGTCAATTTATTAATAAAACTGAACTAGAAATGATCCGAAAAAATGAGAATAGAAGGAAGTTGCTTAGATTTGATATAATAATGATTTCTTTAATAAAAGTTGAGATATCTAAGTATCCTTTTCTGTCATTACATATATCACAGAATTTTGGTTCATGGTTATATTTTGTCACTTGGTACATAATTTATTTGAAGGACATTCAAGCCTCAAGTGCTAATTGGTTTTTCCACCAAATCTTGTGCACTGTACTAGTTTGCACAGGTCTCTTGATGGATGTATGTCCTATTCTCCCGGACACAATTTAGGATGATCATTATCCATATATTGGTGAATTTCAGGAGTTCGGACTTCCATTGTCTAAAAATTTTTAAAATGATTTGAAATCCCTGAAATAATAATACAATTGAAATTTGAAAGAATAGCTAAAAATGGCAAATATATTAA
>WOGR01010200.1:0-11016 GCA_015342045.1 Leptinotarsa lineolata
CCTGTTGTCGGGGGAAGTACAACCGTGGAACGGACGATTTAGGATGCAAACTCCTATGGAGATGCATCGTTTTTCGGGTCTTCACGTCGAGTTGATATAGTTGATATCATTATTATTATCATTATTATCATTATTTTTATCATTATTTCATTTATTCTGTTTGGCAGCACTTATAACTTTTGCTTTGACTTCTAATTGTTCGTTTGAAGATACGTACTCATGTGAAGATGAATGATTTTTATTTTCCATGGAAAATACGTACGTCAAAAAAATGCCTTTTGATGCATCGAAAATGTGAATAACGTTCCAAAGCATATCTGAGGTGGCACCAAAATTATCACAAAAATATTTTTGACTATAAACTTCAATACACTACAGTTCGAAATTATTCAAGACATATATTCATATGGATTTTTGTCAGAAAAGATAGGTTATTATAATATTAGCATTTTTGCAAGAAATATCCTCTTTATATAAAATATTCACCAAAACTACTAATTAATTGTGGCTCGTTCTTATCTCTATAATTATTGCCACTAGCTTATTTACTCTTGAATCAACAGTCGACAATTTACATACTCAGGACAATGAGGACAATGCCATTGGAAGGCATATTACTCGTACATTGAATGCATCAGAGTATTTCATTATTATCAACAAGTTACATTACAAGATACCATCAGCACTGAAAGGTAGTAATTTTCTGATGCGAGATCTAAGTGCCAAGAATATGTGTGCGAGTGCCAAACACCATAATTAGAGAAAAATTAAATTGTCCTGCCTCTTCAATTTGCACGAAGATGGTTTTTGTCTTTATCCTTGAATCCTTATAATACAAGAACATTATTGAAAACTTCTCATGATCTAGTATTCAAAATTCATTGTTGTTTTGCGACATTTTGATAATCTGTTTGAAACCTTTCATTTAATATCTATATCAGAAAGGTGCATAAAAGAACAAAGTCCAGCTTGAAACATCCTCCAAGTTGGATTAAGAGTGACGCCTTGTTATTTTTTATATCATTTTCAGCAAACCTGTATATATGTTTGTGTATAATTATGTATGTATGTATGCACATATTCACTTTGATATTATCATTAAATGTTCACAATTCATCGATGGATCATGTACATAATATAAATGAAGTTTTTATCCGCTTCAACAATAATATTACACAAACATATTATTATATTTTCGAATATAGTCTCTTTATTCGAAAATCCCTTTTTCTGCAACCTAGGTTATAATTTTCAGTACATAATTTTTTATAGATTTTTGAATAATCTCAATTCAAATTTTCTTTTCAAATCAAATCAAATCAAAATATATTTTTTTGTCAAAAGATGAACATCTCGTAGACAATGGTACTATAAATAGTAATAGAAACTAGAAGAAAAGAGTCGGTTTCAAACAACACATAGTAATTCATTTAAATACAGGTTAAAATAAATTTTCTTACATTTAGAAATATGAAAAATAATTGTCATAGAGATAAAAAAGAAAATATGAATAAATAAATGAATATGCATATATAAACGCACATAAATACCACACACATACATATTATACATATATACATCCTAGATGAACGGATAGTCAAACATTCAACAGGAAAATAAGGAAGTGAATAAATGAAATATATAAAATAATCAGACAGTCTTTTCAAAATTCCAGGAGCTATCAAAAATCAACATGAACAATGGTTAAACAGGGAATGATTTTATATCAGAAATTCATCCATATTATCAAAGTACTCTTGAACACTATAAAACACGTGATCAATGATAACTTGCTTTAGAGACTTTCTGAACTGAAAAGGTGATTGGATATCTTGAAAACTTGTCGGTAGATGATTATACATTTTGGCTGCATTATAGATCAATGAGTTTTCAATCAAATTTGATAATGAAATAGGCACTCTTAATTTGTCGTTTTGGCGAGTGAAAGCAACAACATCATCGTAAGATGATTTATTCTTATGTACTAGGCACAGACTGGTACACAGTTTCGAATATGAATAAGGAAGAAAGTGTTAGTAATTTTTGCTCCTTCAACAAGGGTTAACAAAACACTCTAGGCCCAACTTTGCACAGATATCTGATGGCGCGCTTTTGGAGAATAAAGACTGTATTGAAATGATGTTAGTTGCAGGTGCCCCAGAATGATATGTCATACCTTAGATGTGATTCAACCACGGCATGGTACACAATTTTTGAGGTTACAATACCCAATTCGTTCGACACCGTTCGTAAAATATAACATCCCGGAACTATTTTTTGCTCAGCAAATTTACATGGTTATTGAAATTGAGGTTGTCTAAATTGATTCCGAAAAATTTATTTAGTTTTTCGTTTGATATAATATCATTACTCATTTTGTTCATGAATTATTAAATGAATGAAATTTGTATAACATTCACTTTCATTACACCTACTTCAAACTCTGTAGAAATGTTAACAAAAATTGTCAGACTCTCATTGTGAGTGAATTAACCTGAAATCTATTAGTGCATCTTTCTCACCATCTCAGTGGAAAACTTATACCACTTATATTTTAACAAAGCAATTCGTTGTTATTTGAGAAATAAATTTTCCAGAAATTTGTAAAAAAAGTATCGTCGAAGAATGCATTGCAAATATGAAATGAAGAATAACATATATGCCCTCAATATTGAAATCAAGCCACCGTACTTTTCCTTTTTCTTTTTACGGTGTATTTATGGTTTGGATTTGAAACTAACTGACGGAGCTATATGTCTCTAGAATTATGTCTAGATAGTGTTGTTAGACGTTATATATTCTGACATATGCATATGTGCTACTACTCGAAAATTCCCAATAGTGATACCTAGTGGTGTACATCATCATTGTCTGTTTTCGAATAAATCCATTCAAATATTTTTTCAATTATTTTCTTTTATTCTCATTTGGCTATAACACTGATGAATAACAATGAAATCAAATGCTGAAGAAATTTATGAAACTGTTACTGACCATTTATGAATTGATACCAATTATGCAATAACCACTGCCAATTAACCAAGAGAGGAATTGTTAAAATCCTAATTGATATTACTTTTAGTGTAAATATGAAGTCTCAACAACATTCATGAAGTATTCAGTCATGCAAGTGGACGCCTCTCTGTAATACTCCAACTTTATAATACTATAACATTCAAAATATCATGTCATTTCGAAAGTTTTGTCCGTTTCAATGCCATGTGTTTTTGTATCTTCATATCTCAATGGATACGTGAATTTATTCTACTGTATCGTGGTATATACTGATCGATAGAGAATTTTGTAATATACACTGGTGCTGTTAATTTTTTTCCAAATCTTAATTTTTTTGTCTACTTCCATTTTATTACTATATTACGAAACAGACCGAAAAATTAGCCATGCATTTGACAATGATAGTGTTGATGAACGCACTATTCGACGTAGGCTTGCGAAATTTCATTCCGGTGGTTCCAGCTTGAAAACTAAGCCCCGAAGTGATCGACATACAGTAATCCAGGACGAATATTTGAAGACTCTAGTGGATATTGACTCGTCACAGACGGTACATGGGATGGCGGAAAAACTGGACGTTAGTGTCTTCTTTGCTTTCGCGCAACCAAAACGATCTTTTTTTTGGGTCTTATCGTTGTCTGATGAAAAGTAGATCCTCTACGATAACAGGAGACGTTCAGGACTGAACTATCACAACAGGAAATCAATGAGATGTACTGAAAATTGCATAAGCAGCAGCCGGAACTGACACAGAAGATGTCCGATTCTGCTCTGCGACAACGCCCGTCCGAACATTTCACAAATAACCCTCCGGAAATTTAACGAATTTAGCGTCGAAGTTCTGATTCACCCACCATACTTCCGACTACCATCTTTCCAATCACCAAGATAGAGACACTCCTGAACCTACCTTCTTCACACTTTGTGATAATGGGGGAAGCTAGGATAGGCCAATTCAGACTAGAAAATTCACTGAGCTATAAAGGATCGGACAGAACAGAAATTTAGGAACAAGTGGAAGAGCACATATTGAATATGTGTACGGACCATATGACACCGAAGTTCACCTTCAACACTAACTTCTCGACAAAAATCATAAGCCGTGAAGAGTGGACGACCATTAGTCATCTCGAGAACATGTTTGGAAATAACACCTGGTATACAGATAGGTCGAAAACCAAACAGGGAACAGGAGCTGGAATATACCGAGCGGATAGAAATTTACACCATAGCTATCCACTAGGTCTATAGGCGGAGGTGTATGCTATCTTGCAGTGTGCAAGGCTTATTGAATTGAGACCTTAACGAAATGAGCGGATCAGTAAGAGCGTACTTCGAGCTTTGACAAACCCGAAGGTTACATCGAGACTGGTCTGGGAATGCCGTGAAGAACTAAAGGAACTTGCGAACAGAAACAAATTAACTTTGTGTTGGGTGCCAGGACATTCAGGAGTCACAGGAAATCATAAAGCTGATGAATGTGCAAGAGATGGATCATCAACTTCATACATGGGTCGGAACCAGCTCTGGGGGTACCAAAATCATTGGCACGAAACCAGATCAGAACATGAATCAATAAAAAGCATACAGAGTACTGGGCAGAAGTACCTGGCAACAAACACAGTGAAACCTTCATTGGGGAACCGTCCGAGAAAAGAATCGAAGAACTACTTCAATACAGTAGGGATCGACTCAGATCAATTACAGGGCTACTAACCGGACACTGTTTGTTTAGAAGACACCTGAACAAAATAGGGCTGTACAACGGAGACCTTAGCTGCAAATTATGCAACGTAGGGATAGAGACAGCACTACACATCCTATGCGAATGTGAGGTACTGAATCACAGGAGGCAAGCAGTACATGGACATATAAAAATATGTCCAACAGAATATGACAAACATCCAACACGGAACCTGTACAAACTAGTACAGGGTACGAGACTGATGGAAAGGGTGTCATGAAAAGATGGGAGAATAAACGCAATAAGCCCAAGAGGCTGCAGTGTTTTCTGGAGACTAGGAAGAAATGGACAAGTCAGACAGCTTTCAGGTAACTAAATAAAAAAAATCACCAAGATAACTTTGTCATCGGTATAACCTCCACCAATCAGGACTAAGCAGAAATAGCCTTCGTCGACTACGATCAGATTACGAGCACGCAATCTTCATGCTGCAAAAGTGCACTGATTCAAATGGCGCTCACTTCGATTAGATGGGTATTCACTGAGGTACTACAGTTTGAAAGGGACTCAGAGAAACATACAAAACTTCTGAAAAAATGACTTTACAGAAAACAAATCCAAAACTGAAAGTGTCAATTGGTGAACTAAAAAAGAGCATCCATGAGAAGCAGACCATGTATTGACCCAAAAATATAACAGTAAGTGATCGAAAACTGAAATCATCTGCAGGAAGGAGCATTGGAAAAAAATTGAAGAAGCCGATTATATATTGAATGACAATGCATACAGCCAGGATGGTATATGAAGATTCGTAGCGTATGAAATTCGATCAAATGAGAAAATAGTGAACTGATACAAAACCGAAAGAGAAAAGCATGCCTAATTGATCTGTAAATGCTCAGAAAGTATCTCGAATAGTACAGTTTTGCCTGATAATTATTGTGGATCGTGGAGTAGTTTGACAAGATATTTCTATTTTTTTTCATTTAACCATCATTTCTCTCCATTTATATTTTATTCTTATTCGCGAATATGTGTTTCTAACATTTTATATCATTAGTGAAATCTCATTCTGATTTATATTGTCAATCCATCAATTATTTACCTTCTTCACATATTGAAATTATTATACTTTTATGAGTCATATTCATTGACCATTTATTTATTCTCATATTTTTATATTATTTCCGATTTGTCAAATAAATCATCCCAATATTACTGTCTTACTGTCTTTTCGAAATCTCATACCATTCTGATACGTCTCTAACGATTCAGATACGTCACCATCATGAAATATTTTAGGGAGCTAGCGCCTCCATCAAATTTTTAAGCTGTCATAATTTTTATGTATTCGGACAACATTTTCTGGAAACATTTTGATAAATAATATCATAGAAAAATATGATAAATATTCAAATACTTTTATAAGACTGGAAAACAACAATAATATGAAACAGACAGCACATCGATATTTCTTTTGTCATTTATTGTCCATTGATAACGGTATGATATTTCAACGTTGAATCTTCCTGTTGTGCCTTATTTGTCACGAATCCGAACATCCCACTTATTTATGCCTTCGCGATTATGTAAATTCCATTCCAAATTACCAGGAACTCATGAGCGGTCATAAACTGGGCCTAACCTACAGTGACACGAATTGTAGGAAGAAGATTTCTAGAAACAGCGCTAACAACTGTTGATGAAATATCGTTCGCTTCTCTGAAAGAATGAGTGTCTATATCTTTTAATAGCTTCCGAGACGTTTTTATCGCTGGACTGTGAATCTGATGAGTGGTACATTGTTTTAAAATTCTACTGATGATTATATCATCAGAGCCAGAATAATTACAGAAAGTTAGTCGCTACACATCTTGTTAGTGATAAATCAACTGAGTCTTTCACGGCAGTGACGTAATCTGGATATGAAGTATTCCAATATCTAATGAAAAATTCATGTGCATTGAATAAAATTGAAAGAGTGTGGGGCAAACTCAATGATAGATTGATTTATATTTCTCTCCGTTACGATAAAAGTGATGAAATTGGCCGTAACTTGATGAAAATTCATTACTTATTCAACTAACACTTTACTGTGAAATTTTCACTGGACAGTTCACAAAGCCGCAAAAAGTGTTTCGCTATACAATACATCCTTCAAGTGAATTCTACTTGATTTCAGCTCTATACAATAACAATTTGAATCATGTGACGTTCTATCTACTTACTGACTGATGATTTTACCTAATTTCAGATAAAAACTAGTTTGAAATTTAAACATCATAAATAGTGTACCAACTCTTCAACGAACAAATCACCAATTTCCACATTTGAAAAAATATTCAGAAGAGGAGAAAAATTCAATTCAATTTATTCATTCTGTAAGTTTTCGGAATTCCTTTATCAATTTTCAAACATTTCAAAACATTGAGTTTAATATGTTTCTCTTTCAAATGCCCCTCTGTCAAAAGATGGTTTGCCAATGTGGTATTGGTCTTCACATTCAAGAAACTACTCATATGTTCAAAAATCAGTTCGGTTCAGGTTCATAGATGAATTTCATAAAAAATAGATACATGGTTGAACAAATGGTCATAGCAACAAGTTGGATCGAATTTGTATGAATAATTAAATTCAGAATCTTAATTATCATCTTAAGTTCTAGAAAAAGCCCAAACATTTGCTTTGATATCAGGAAAATTTATTTCCAAAGAATTAACTTACATATATGTCGCAAAATCGTATTAGTTACTGGAAAATGCTGGACCAATTTTCATGACTTTTGATTTGTTCTCTCCTGGAATAGCAGAATAAATATTGTGACATTTGAAAAATTGTCAAAAACATTGAAGATTGGACAAATTGACAACGTTGGATTTGCTAAGTTATGAAAGACTCGAAGAATTTTTTTATTCATTGCTCAGTTATGACAATTGTCATAGTGCACGCTGAGACAGTAGTGTGAATACTTGTTATGTCATAATAAAATTAAAGTCAATAATATCCATCAGAATGCCACAAGCGATGAAATCGACTCTCCAAAACGAAGCCATGATGCAATTAGACTGCGGGATATTGCGAATCAATTCTCTTCAGATGGAAGAGAAATCGAATGAGAGAAGTTCAGTGTTTAGTGATGCAGTAGATTACCTGCTCTGGCCCCCGATCTAGTGTTCCACTAAAGAATCAGGTCATTATAATGACTATTAGATAATGATAATAACAATGATAGCAGGGAGGCCACCAACACCTGAAGCCTTTGGTGAGTTGTGCCACCACTTACCCGAACTGCGTAATCCAATAACCACGGATGACGTTCAAAGAGCCCTTGTGGGTTCCAAGAACTTTGCGGCTCCAGGCCCAGATGGACAATTATTGGTAGAAAAAAACTACAAAACAACCACCGCCATCTAGCCAGTTTTCAAATCACGGCTGGACGTAGAGCAGCCAATTCTGGATAGGTTTGTCGAGGGGCAGACCGTTATCATTCTCAAAAGCGAAGATTTGTCGATTCGAAAGAATAATGTACCTATAACTTCAAATTCCGTGTTATAAGTTGTTTACAACCATCTCATACACACGAATTCTCACCGCAGTTGACCGACTGTTTGAACGAATATTTGAGCATAGAGGGTCAAAGAGAGGAGTCGCTGGATATGAAGAGAACCTGTTCATCGATAGATGTGTAATGCAGGGCTCAATAAAATATAAGCGTAACGTCTCTATGGCCTGGATCGATTACTGCAAGGCATTGGACACAACATCGCATGAGCTCATCTTGCATTTGCTCAGACGCCTTGCGGTACCTGACAAAATAGTGAGATGCAGAAGGGGTGTATTTCAGGGAGATTCCCTCAGTTCCTTTCTCTTGTGCATTTCACTATTGCCATTATCCGTTACGCTTAGAAATACTCGGGGGTATAACTGTGACACCTCCGGAAACCGGAGGCTTAAGGTCACCCATTTGTTTTTATATGCCTCTGGAGAGAAGGATTTCCATCAGTCCCCAAGGACAGTGAAAGAGTACACGCATACTATCGGTATGAAATTCGGGACAGACAAAAGTGCAATGGTTCATCTCAAGAGAGAACGATGCGGGGACTACAGAGAGGATATGCAGCTCATAGATAGAAGCATTCTACACCATCTGGCTGCCGGAGAGAAGTATACTTATCTCGAGGTGGAACAACGCCACTCATAAGAGGTAACAGCAGTGAAAAACTCTCTCCGCGGCAAGTATCAGCACAAACTACGACAAATCTGGTCATCAGAACTGTCGGAGAAAAAAAAAGTTGCTGCAACAAATATGCTTGTCTTTCCAATCTTACTCTATTCGTTTGGAGCAGTGTAGTGGACTCGAGAGGAGCTGTATCAACTCGACGTGAAGACCAGAAAAATTATGCATCTCCATAGGAGTTTGCATCCCAATTCGTCCGTTTCATGGTTTTATTTTTCCCGACAAAAGGGAGGCCGTGGACTTTTCGGTTTGGAGTGTCTACACTTTACAGGCTACTGGGTGTAGCCTGTGAAGTTGTCAGGAGTTCAGGTCCCTTTCTCTGCATGATCCGCTACCATGAGAGAGCAGGTGTTGGAGCATTTCTCTTTAGGGCAGCTGTCCGAGCAGCTGATGAATTCGGTTTAGTTTTCGACACTGAACGAGGCGATCACATCTCTGTCACCGAGTTGGAACCCGTTCAGCAAAAGGCTCACATAAAAGCCACAGAGATCACATTACTTCTGTGGCAATACAAGGACAAGCCACTGCATGGTGTCGTCTTTAATAACATTGAAGACCTCAACTTATCAAAGCGTCTGACTTTCGCTTTCCTCAGGTCGAGTGGGCTGAAGTCGAAAACTGAAGGGTTCATCATGGTATGCCAGGATAGTGTCTTCAACAGTCGCGTGATGGGTATAGAGGTTACTGAAACAAGGTGCAGGGCTTGCCACGAGGCGTCCGAGACCCTAATGCACTTGTCAGCATGCGAAAGGGTAGCAGAGTTAGTCGGCCTTTATACCTTATATTGATATTGTGCACATAAGTTCTAAAAGTAATTTTCTGGGGTAAGTGAGAAGGCACTTCACTATTCATTATTTTGTGAAACAAAGTTGCAGCATGTGACACTCTCTTTTCGTTCATATCCAACCAACTAGTATCCTTGATTTTATGTCATATTCTTTCCCTTTTTCCAATTCCAAAAATTAACCTTGAGCAGAAATTTCTGTATTTTTTTCTTGAATTGGTTAGTTAAACAGGGACCGTACAAAACATAAGCATAATTGAATACAGGGTCTTTCTTGAAATTTTGTGGTAGTGGGTTTTACAAAATGGTCTTCTCAACTGAAATGTTTTCAACTTCCGGTCTCTTTCCGTTATACCGGAAGTTGAGCGCAACTTCCTTATTTCAAATGGAACACCATGTATTTTATTACATTTTTGAATTTCTCAGCACATTTTAAGTCTACTTCGCATAACAATACCTGTACCCAAATTTTTTAGTTTTCGAAATATTAGTTTTTTTCTGGAAAATTTGACAGTTACAGCACCACTCCGAAAAAATCATAACTCATAGACAGTAACAGTTGAAAATGTGGAACTTCACAGAATCATACCTCAAGCATCAAGTCATGAGCAGGTCTATAGAATTTTCTAACATAATTCACAGGGTGGTCGAAATTTCCACCTAAACATAACATCGGAAAAACTGATGAAACACGATTTTTTCAAACGGAAACCATACACTATTCTATTATTTTTGGATACAACGAAAAAAAAAAGATACCAAATTCATAAAGAATGTCCTATACCTAAAATACACCCATGGCAAGATATATCCGATTTTGGTAAATATTTGAAATGTAAATCATTCGAAGCAATACCAAACCAAGAAAGATTAGAAAACAAATGAACTGATATTGATTCTGTCGTTGGTACAAGGTAACTCAACATGAAAATGGATGGATTGAAATAAAATACTATCAGAGAGATGAATGATATCTTTGTTCATTGATATCGAATTCAGTTTTCATTTCGTTTATATTTTTCAAAGATATATTTTACTTTAATTTTAGAATTTAACTTCATTTCTTTAAATTTAAATAATATTGTGGTTCACTTCAACAGATGTTTAAAGACATTGCCGTTTTGTTCTGAACAAGAATATATTCTTTTTTGCTTACTACTATTTGTAGCTTCCTGTATGGATTCAGGAATCAAATTATTGAAAGCTCTCAGAACCCTTCGTTTCATGTTTTCTTTATCACTCACAGAATCCGCATAAACATTTTCTTTGATATATCCCCTGATGGAGAAGTCCAGT
>WOGR01010203.1:0-11014 GCA_015342045.1 Leptinotarsa lineolata
TCATTGGAAAGATAATTTTGTGCCCTTTCAAATGATATATCACTCGACCCCACTTTCCATTTAAAATTTTAGAGTTGTTACTCACCCTCGCTAGGGGATTGAAGGCACAGGTAGAAAAATACATCTAAAATGTGCCCCCCCCAAAAGCAAAATTGACCTGTCCGATCATTTTAAGCGTTAAGTTACAAAAAAAGGAGAAAAGCAAGGTGCATACTTTTCATTGGACCACTCTGTATGTTATGGGTATATTTATTCGTATTGTATATTTTTCAAAAGATCAGTTATCTGATATTTGATAATTTATATTTCATTTCTATTATTGACTTGTACTTTGTCAACAAGTCATTCTTATGACAATAAAGCATATTTACTATTATTATTATGACATTTCTATAAAACATTCAGAAGACATCAAATTTCTAGAACTTTATATTGAGGAATCCTTGAAATAGAGCAAGCATATTGATACAGCTGAAATTGAATAAAATTTCTTAATGAAGATGTCTGTACTTCGCTAGATAATGGAATCATATTTTGGAAAAGCAACAGTTAAACTGAAAAAAAAAAACTCAGGAAAAGACATTTAGAATAATGATTATTCTCAAGTATACTGTAAGAACATAGGTTTCCAGGGCCAGAGTCTAAATCTGTTTAAAAAGCTGTTTAAAATCTGTTTTTCCGTTAACCAGCTGTCGCCCCCCTACGAACGACAACTCTCAAAAGTGGAAACTTGTGTGGGCTAGGGACTAACGAGGTCTTACCTTTAAACGTTTGATTTCTAACACAGGTTGGACGATAGGAAGTGAAAATCGATCGTCCGGCCTCGCGGCTCGAACCACCGGTTCACACAACGGTCGATTGAGTGAGTGGAGCAAAGCACCCACGTGAACCCACCAAGCTATCGTCCTACATCCTACCATCACGATTAAAGGAAACAAAATCAGGAGTGGGACACCGTGTTCGAAGGGAACTTGTACTACCAAACGGTTCGTCAGCTACTGCGGCAGATATCAGTAGTATATGCGTTGACTGCGCAAAGACTCTGTCCGGCGTTAGTGAGACTTTCAGATATAAGCTTTGTTCTCGCAGTCAACACTTATGAACTATATCTATCTATTGAATCAGATTACAATCCTTATGCAGGTTTCATATAGTATTTGATTTATATAACAAGTACCTCCCAGATTGTACTGGAGAATTGAAAATATGAATATAATGAACATAAATTTTTGTTGATTGGGCACGAGAAGTTAGGTTGACAAAATAATGTTCAATTTGTTTTTCATGGAATATGACTAAATCAACTCCATCTTCATACTATGTTGTAAGATAATGATCAAAAAGATCTTTAAGAAAAGTTTCAGCATCTGTAATATAAATAGGCAATTCTCTAAAAACTCGTAAACAGCTGTCCTCACCGATTTAAAAAAAATGGTTTACAAAAAGGAGTAGGTACTCATTTATTCAAATATAAGACTAAAACTTCATAATGCTGTTGAATTCAGAACGATAACAAGTTTCTAGTTTATTTTTCTGAGCATTATTGAAGCCCTTGAAAATCAGTCCTCTGGCTGTCCCATTCCCAGAAATGCAGCTTAGAGCTGATAAAAAAACTATAGAGACTGCGCCAATTTGGCAATTAGTGGATTAAATTAGAATATGGATTAAAAATATATTTTTTCATAAAACAAGGTCTAGTTACGTATTTTTTTATATGATAATTTCATTTTTATGGTCTTCGGAGATTTTCCAAACAAAAATTAAAAATTACAATAGAAAAAATGTGTTATGTTTACTAACGTTATTCTGCGTGAAATGAAATGCAACCAGTGTGGAGTTGGTGACATTACCGAGAATGGCGGTGAGGAGAGATTTTTTTTGTGTCCGGGCGTCATTTATGAGTGGGAGATGCATTTTGATCGATTCGACAAACAGTCCTCGGCTAATTGATTTTATTGATATTAGCTTATGTTATTTTTATGTGAAATTTCTTATCATTGCCATTATTTTCGCCTTAATCTATTGGTGGCTTATTACGAACTATGTTTCAACAGTTAACAGTTTTGCAAATATTGTCCAATAGTCCCTTGGCCACAGTTCCCTGCTTGGAAATAAGGCAGGAGACTCTTCAACATACCAGGGGACTGTGGTTTTCATGTACTAGTCAGTATTAAAAAGTGTTATTGGCGTAAATTCATTAATCATCGAAGTTTTACTAATGTAGGAATCATAAGAGTTTGAAACATGTAAACGTTTCACGTTATTCATCTTACTGAACGTAAATTACATCGCAGGTTGATAGCATTCACTCCTAAAAAGTTGTCCCGAGAGGAATTATTATAAAAAAATATAAGCAGAATGATTAAGATATCAATGTAGAAAAAATGATCCCCATAAGTGTAAAGAAATGAAAGAAAAGCGGGGGTTAAAATACCAGAAAAAAAAGGTTTGAGGAAATTAGTGAAAGATATGACTCCGCGTGAATATAGGGCTCCTTAAAGAGGTGGAACGAACACTGCACTGTATACCAAAACAAACGACAGAGACCAAACAGCGTTACTAATACAATTGTGCGTGAAAATACGCCACTCTATGATGAAGATTTTCCTAGACGATATACTCCAGCTTTATTTCAGCTTTCTACAGCTTCAACCGGTATTATTTCAGAGTAAAAAAGGCAACCCAAAAGGCGAAGACAAAAATATAAGAAAAGAGAACAGAATGTTTCTAGTTTTTTTGTGATGAGAAACTATTTAATTTAGGAGAAGTTCTTTTCGAAGATTTTAGTGGCCGCAGTTTTCTCACAGCCCTTTGAGACTCTTGAGATATGATCTTTTATAGCTCTTTACCGACTCTGAGAGATGTAATTTGACCTGACAGACCAGAACATCCAGAAGGAGACAAGGTAATATGTCCAGTGACTAATGGTCCATTAGTTATGTTCTGATCTGTCAGGTCAAATTACATCTCTCAGAGTCGGTAGAGGGCTATGAGAGATCATTTCTCAAGAGTTTTAGGGAGCTGTGAGAAAACTGCAGTCGCTAACATCTTTGAAAAATTGAAGTAAAATCTTGAAATGGATGTTCCATTTTAAGATAAGTTGTCTTTGTTCATTTTTTTTAAACTTCAGAAATTGTGATTGTTGTACATTTACACATAAAAATAACAAATCATTGATGTATAAATACAACTTATTTCCCTATACAAGTCCTTTGTCCCACCGAACAGTCCTCTCTGATGGTAAAAACAGTCCCTTGTCGTACCTAACTGTCCCCTGCCATGATTTTTCAGAAAATTGTGAATAACTCTAATAAAATCAATAAATTCAATGTGCTCTCATAATTAACAATAATAGTTATTTTTCTAAGCAATAGTACTATATTTTCATGAAAATGATAAAATAATATGCCCGCATAGCATCTGCATGGGCAGATTTGCGGTGAGTAGACATATGGAAGAAAAACCATATTTTCTTTTATATGTTCGCAAACCACAGATCTAATCCTCCATAAAAAAATTTACGTTGACTGCTTATGCGAGAAATGTGACTTGACAGCTTTCGCACGAAAAGCAATGATATAAACTGAAAAAAAAATTGGCATATTATGCTTCCTTGTGAGAAAATTTATATCAACTTTACCTTAACAGCCTGCAATTGATTTATAGGTTTTCCAAATGCTTTTCTTTGTGCTGCATAATTAACTGCAACTTCCAAAGCTGCTTGACCGATTCCTAGAGCCTGAGCTGCAATACCTACTCTAGCTCGATCAAGCTGTTCCATTGCCATTTTGAATCCACCCCCTACCGTCCCTAATATATTCTGTTTTGGTACTCGCACGTCCTCCAAAATCAAATTACATGTTGACGAAGCCCTTATTCCTAATTTATCTTCTTTTTTCCCCAATGAAAGACCCTCGGTTGGAAGAGGGACAATAAATCCAGTTATACCTGAAAACATATGTTAAATATCAATAAAACTCAAATTAACTAGTATACAATGAGTCGTATTCATTACATTTATGGCTGAAAACTTGTGGACCATTTAGTCATTCAGCAAAACGTACTCGTAAATAATAAGTTAGTGATGTGAAGTATACAAAGATACCTCTTAGACCATGAATCTTTCTTGGAGTTCTGCGGTCTCGTTTTGGGATTTTATCAAGAATAAAATTGACAATATTATACAGCCATCAACACTACAATGACAAAATATGTGAGAAATTTTGAATATTCTCATCAATATATTAATTTAACAATATTGTACCTTACCTCTATGTTTCAGACATTTATCAACAGTGGCGAAAATAACGGCAGCCTTTCCTTCTATGCCGCTAGTCACCCAAGATTTTGTACCATTTAGAATATAGCTATCGCCATCTTCAACGGCTAGACAAGACATAGCTCCAACATCGCTGCCTGCATCTAAATTTGAAATAATAGCCATAATAATGATCACCAGAGGTGCTTATTTCATACTGATGATAATAGTAAAAATTTAACATATACAAATCCTAAGCTGAGTTCAACTGTTTTTCAATAGCAAAGATGGATAAATAGAGAAACTCATATAAGTTCATTCAGTTCTTCGAGAAGAAAAGTAGTGGTTAGGGTTAGTTGCCCATCCCTAAGAGTAAAAATGGCGTCTAAGGTGTATCGTGATACATTTTATGAATGTGTGAATAATGTATTGGAAATCTCCAAAACCAAGAAGAGGAACTTTTTGGAGACGGTGGAAATTCAAATCGGTCGGAACAACTACGATCCCCAGAAGGATAAGCGTTCCAGCTGAACCGACAAATTGAAGCTCATTTCTCGTCCAAAAATGCAAGTATGTGTCCTTGGAGATCAGCAGCATTGTGATGAAGCTAAAGTAAATGGAGTACCCTTCATGGACGTAGAAACTACAAAAATAAGAAACTTGTCAAGAAACTTGGCAAAGAAATATGATGCTTTCCTTGCTTCTGATGCTCTTATCAAGCAGATCCCTAAGCTGTTGGAGCCCGGTCTTTACAAAGCTGTCAAGTTCCCTGGTCTTCTCTCGCATCAAGAGTCAATGACTCAGACGTCAAGTCTTTGATGGGACCTCCCCAGAGGCTTCACTAGGCAGGATTGGGGTTTTTATAATCAACCATACATATTTACTTGTGTATGGGAAAACATGTTTTTGAAAAAAAATACTTGCTTTGAGTAGATTCCCCAAGAATTTTACAAGGTAGAATTGAATCTAAATTACGTTTTAACTTCAAAAGTCTTCACGAAACTGAAAATCACTACAGGAAAATTATAAATTCGATGTGTATCGTGCATTATGACAACATCAAAGTGATGGTGATGAAAGACTCCAGAATTTTGCTAAGTAATAAGATCATTCCAACAGTAAATCTGATGGGTTGATCGCTGCAGTGGTAGAATCATCCAACGTTTTTGAAGCCTTTAGAAGTAAGAAAGAGATCATTCGAGTAAGAGTTCCGAATTATAATAACGGGGTCATTCTGAAGAAAGACAAGTGGGCAATATCGTTAAAGTCACCGGAACTGAAGAAGAGGTCTTTGGCGAAATATTCAAAACAATTTATATGACAAAAACTAAAAATAATATATTTCATTACCAACACTGGAAAATTACCACACCGACTATATATCAAAATTGAAGTTAAACAATTCAAACCATTTATTGATATTTCTTGTTTTTGCTCACCACTAGTTGTATGCATCCCATTTCTGTAGATCTAATGCCGACATGAGTAGCGTCAAGTAATTTTCGTAGGTATCAATTCTATAGGAGCTTTTACATTCTACAGCATCCGGTGTTAGCGAAACGCGTCTAAGGCAATAACGAAATTTTCAATTCCGATTAATCATATGTGGAATAAAAATTACTTATTGGAGTTAATTTTTTACGAATGTAACATTTATATTCATTGTTTTGAATGATAAAATTTTTGTACGAAATAACATATTTTCACTATTGATTTTCAATTTTTTAATTTGAAATTTCCGATGATTCACTTTGTTCATTTTTATTTGAATTCTTGAAAAACGATAAAAGTTTCAAATATACAACGCTTTATGTAGCTGCTCCGCACTACGCCGCGCGCAGCTACATTCCTGTGTCTTTGTCTATCGCACAGTATACTCTCCTCGGACCTCTTTGTCGTACGTTCCCGGTCGCAGTGGAATTGAATTTTTTTAAATTCGGCACCCGTCATTCGGAACAGATTTTTTACGGGCACCCCTATATCATCGTATTCGCAATAAAACAGCGCTCAATATTATGTTTGGTTGATATATTAAAGAAGTAAGTGATACTAACTACAACCTACATACCTGTTTACACCTGGCTGCTCAATACTTTGGACAGGATAAAAATAGGCACCCTTACGTTTGTATATTCTTTAATAGCAGCGGCGGCTCGTCAGAGGAGGCAAAAGAGCCTTGGCCTCCCCATAAAATTTGAAGCTATTCATTATTCATCGCAATAAATTAAAAGATATTGACAATTATTTATGATTATTTTTTTCTAAAAATGCTTGGGTATCATTACTTTACCATTATTTTTAATATAAATACTTAACATGCCCGAAAAAACACTATCACTCACTACGTAGTACGTACCACATTGTATCTTGCATCAACAAACCTCAAACGCACCGCCCACGAACGAATAACACAAGGTCTGCGAGACCGATCCAGCCAGCGACATACGTCCCGATTTGTGATTTTAGTTGCAGAAATTATAGCGTTAGAGGAGGCTAGCCTCAAGTTGGTCTTCGTTAGTATACGACAGCGTTTGTTTTTGATTTAATTATTCGGACGGGATACCGTGACGGACTGGGACTGAAAAATATTTCGGTAAATCGTTTTAGTGTTTCTTGATAATATTTGTTATTTGTGTATAAAACAGGCAGTATTGTATTATAGCAGTGCTTTTTGGTAATATTTTCAATGTGTTTTTGAAGTGTTTTCTTTCAATTTCAAGATGTTTTCAGGTTTTCACTTTTTGGGAAGTTTTTTTATATCTGACGATAAAGTCGATTGGTTGCTGACAAATAATTTCAAGTCTTCATCTTATGATAATAAATTTTACATTATTAAAACCGAAAATTCGATTAATTGCGGCAATGTTTTTGTTTTATTTTGTTATTTGTTTTTTTTTGAGTTTTTGTGCGTCTTGGTTAAGAACGAATGTTATGTTTACTTTTAGTTTCTTTTTTTATTTTTTTCCTTCCTATCCAAAATTACAAAATACACCTTTCAATTCACCTTTCAAAATGCGGGACCCTCGCAGACTATATTAAACTTGAATGACCACCGATTAAAAGTAGTTTGCGGGTGCCTTATGAATTCACTCAAACAAACCAGATTTAACCTTTCTTCCTACCCCATCCTTCCTTTCCTTTCCTGGCAAGACACCACTCTCACCTCCCCAATGGTTCTTGCTGGACAATGAAATTTACTTTTAGACCTGTTTTTATAAGCATAATTAAGTACTTGTGCTTATTAAATATTTGTAGCAATTTTTAACAAAACTGTTATATTAGAAAAGAAAAGTATTATTTATTGACGGGGAAGAGTTCATTGTTCATTTATATTAAATAACTCAAAGACAACCTTTTTCCCTTGTTTTTCTTTTTTTAATGGTCAGTTTTATACGTATAATTTTCGGCAATACACAAATTTTGTTTGCATTTATGCAAATATTACGTATTTTGCTTTAAATAGGTGCGGTACCCCAAACAATTTTCGCAGTTCCGGCGGTATATAGTCTTTATGACTTTAGCCTCCCCTGTTCTCCAATGCACAAGCCGTCACTGTATAATAGGCTTCATACTTACTGTTAGTGTTAATTTTTTTTATTAAACTCACTAGTAGAATTAATTTAAAAAATATTTTTTAATTATTAATTATAGTCTGGACAACATTATAAGGGGCACCAATTGTTTTTTATAATTTTCAACATTCTAAATTACCTATCAAATAATTTTTATCCATTAAACAGATGGGTGGAGGTCTTTATTATATCGGATCTTAGACTATAAAGGATTCTTAATTGTTTTTATTATGGAGCGTCAGTCATTAACCCGTGATTACTTCTGGAAGAATGCTGGAGTTACCGACGAATTGGTTGTCGATTCAATGTGTCCCATACATCCATCACGCGGATCTTAGAAAGATTCCGTGAAACAGGCGATCATACTCGCAGACGAGAGCAAGGATGAAATCGAGTAACTACACCTAAACTGTTCGTCAGCAACTCAGGGAATACAATATAACACCTAGGATTGCTGCCATGGTCCTCTATTAACTGCAGACCATCGAAGAGAGAGACTACGTTTTGCCAGGGAACACAATTGGTTAGAGGCTGACTGGGAACGAGTGTTATTCACCGATGAGCCCCGATTTTGTTTACACAATAACGACAGACGTGTTCGTGTGTTACGACGTCCCAATAAACGATATGCTCAATGTAACTTTTCACAAACCACATTATTTGGTGGAGGCTCCGTTTTGGTGAGGTGTGGTATTTCTTTGACCGCACGTACGGACCCCGTGGTCATACACAATGGGTCCGTTACAGCTGAAAGGTACATAATGGAGATCTTGGAGCAACACGTAGTACCATTCGCCCCTTATATCGGCGGAAATTTCTTACTAAAGCGAGACAACGCCAGACCCCATGTTTCACAAATAGTCAGAAATTACCTCGAAGAGGTTGAAATTAACACTATGGCATGGTTAGCACGTAGCCCGGATTTAAATCCGATAGAAAATATCTGGGATATCCTTGGAAGGCGATTGAGAGAGCATCCGATCCAACCAAACAACCTGGGGAGAGACTGATTCAGGATTGGAGAGGACTGGACCAGAATGAAATAAGGCACATAATTTCAAGTATGGGCCGACGATATGTAATGCTGTTATATGTGGTAGAGGTGGAAACACTCGTTAGTGACACTTGTCTGTACATTTTTGTCAACGTTTTTCAAGCAACATTTTGTTTGTAATTTACTTTTTTTTCTGTTACCTCAACCCTCGATTTGACTCAGTATCTACTACAATTACTAATACTATGTAGGTTAACTCGGTTAACTATGAAGATGTTTAATTTTTTATTTCTCCTCTGACTACAAATAAAATTAATTCATTGAAGTGATGCGTTAATTTCTTGGAGAAGTGCAAATTTAGATTCACGGTCAAAGAAAAAAAATAAATCAATTATTTGATGGCGACCGTTCAGAAATAGCAAATACATGAGCCATATTTTGTGAGAGTTTGTGAAATATTATTTCATTTGAAAAATGAATAACAGTTATTTCATTTCATTTCATTATTATTATTATGAGTATCACTTATCAAAGAAACACAAAAAGTGTAAGTACATTGATTTCATGATCGATAAAACGTTAAAATTAAAAGAGCCAAAGTTTCAGTAAGTTCATCCATAGAATAGATTTGTTTCAATTCAGAACAAATCAAATATCATCGCACTTTGCTGATAAAATAATCATTATCTTTATTTATTATTGAGTGTAATCGAATGGCAAATAATGCTGATGGTACTTCATAAAAATACAAGTCGTTAATGATTAAATTAATTTTCAATTCCATTTTGCACTTTGCTGATAAAATAATCACTATCTTTATCATTGATAGTAATCTAATGGCAAATAATGCTGATGGTACTTCATAAAAATACAAGTCGTTAATATTAAATGAATTTTAAATTCCAAAGTTTTTCGTAATTATCAATCTTTGATATTTATAAATTATTAGCAAGCAGATACCACTAACCTGGTTCGCTAAGGGCAAAACAACCCAAAGTGCCACTTGTAAATGGTCTTAGAAAAGTTTCTTTCTGCTCATCAGTTCCGCATCGATCTAATAAATTTACATACAAACAATTGTGTACAGAAACTATAGTTCCAGTTCCACCGCAACCCTTGGCAATTTCTTCAACAGCTACTGCTAAAGCTAAGGTATCTTGTCCAACCCCACCATATTTCTCCGACACATTAACAGCAAGAAGTCCTAATTCACCCATTTTTTTAATCTAAAAAACCAGGTTTATGAAACTAGATGAATTTTCAAATTAATTTCTAGATACATGAGACTTCATGACCAATGGTAGTTCAATGTGATTCCATTGTATATAAAGACGTCTTCGTTGAACTACCTTTATTTAAATTAGAATTTGCAAGTTTACTATATATTGTGTAGTCCTAGAGTTGCATTTTTACATGCCAATTGAATTCAAGTATCTTCAGTATTTACTATATAAACGAAGGCCACATTAACAGAAGAGGAGTCCTAACTGCAATGGTTAGTGGAGGCGAAGGTGGATAAATAGAGAAATAGCTATTTATGATGTGAGTGTCAAAAGTAAGGTTTTATTTTGTGAGTGGAAAAGTTTGCGAAACGAGCGTAGCGAATTGAGCAATTTCGCAAACAAAATAAAACTTACTTTCAACACAAATATCATACATAGTTTTTTTTACAACTGTCCTGTTTTCATAATAAAATGGATAAATTTATTATTTCTATAAAAACACATTTGACATCTCTTGTCAGTTAACTATTTTCATGTTATCGCATTTGCTGTGAAGTGGCCGTGGCAGGTGACGTCGAATCACCTGATTACCAAGAAATAGTATTGTTTACAGCTCACGCGTTTTATTCAAAGTCTTGCATAATGAAGAGCAATAGTGAGGAATTCTGTGTTCCTGACGATATGGAAGAGGCTGCAAAAAGAGCTTCAATTGAATTATTACCAAACAATTCGGCTCAGCAGTACAACATCGCATATTCTAATTTTTTTAGCTGGTGTAGACTTGAAAACGTCGAAGAAAATATCAGCGAAACCGCCTTCCCAGCCTATCTAGAAGAGAAATCAAAAATATGGAACTCGTCAACTTTGTGGAGCAAGTTTCCAATGATAAAGTCGAGTGCGCTTGTTAAAAATAGTGTTAATACACCTTCCTTCTCTTCTTTTCCTTCTACTTTACTTTACTTCTACT
>WOGR01010204.1:0-10427 GCA_015342045.1 Leptinotarsa lineolata
GACCAGAACCAGTCATTGGCATTGCTTTAGGCTTTGCCAAACAAACATTGAACACCTGGATGGCAAGAAGTTTAAAAGACTTCTGGCAAAATCTTCCAGGATTGGCTCATTCCAAGGCGTTCATTCACCCTTCGAAGCTTGAAACCAAAAATGTGTTAGACTTCAGTAGGGATGAACTACGATATCTAACAGGCCTCCTTACAGGTCACTGTCGTCTGAATCATCATATGCAAAGACTCGGACTGTCAGAAGACAGTGTGTTACGCCTCTGTTTGGAATATGATGAAACAGCAGAGCACATACTTTATGCCTGCCCCGTCGTGGACCGAATCAGGTTTTCAGGGTTTAGTGGAACCACACTTTTGCCATTTCACCTGAAAGATCACTCACCGTACAAACTAATCGGCTTCGTCAAGAAGCCGGGTTTATTTGGTCGGGTTTGAATAGGTGTGAGCCACAGTGAACCCTCGTGGGTTGTAGTGGAAGGTCGAATAGACCCACTCACTTCTGACCTAACCTAACCTAGAATCAATTGGAACCTCCGTAACATTTCCAGAACTGCACATCCGAGCTTGGATGACTGCAGGTGTTCTGTGAGGATCAGTATAGCATCTGTGGAATGTTCGATGCATTCAGTACCTTGCAAACATGGAAGCGGTCTCCTTTCTCAAGTCATACATCTGTGTTACTTACCTATCTGGCGAAGGTAGTACCAGACTCCACCAATCAGGTTTTCATTGAATTGAGGAAAATGAAACATGGTGTGCCCATCTTGAAGTGTACTACTATCCTCCACATGAAAATTTCAGGCCTCAAAAACAGAGTACGTACTCTGGGGCTGCCATGTCACGGATTATATTGAGTCTTCAACATCTAGCAAAGTCTCTTTCAATAGCTGAAAGTACTCGGCAGTGCTGAGCTGAAACTATTTGGTGGAGTTGCAGTGGATGTTTTAATAGATCCACTCAATTCAAACCTACCCCTGCCTTACCAGTGGCATTTGATGTGAGTAAGTTTCAAAACCCAAGGCTATTTGGTGAGATACAATCCAAATATTACTCGTTAGTAAATCAAGGACAACTAATGGCATTGCAGATGCGTAGTTTGAACACCAACAAAATAAAACGTAATGTTGAGCAGTTGCAATTTTCCTGAATTATTGTGACATCACTCTGAGTGAATTAAGTCTAGTCAAACACCCACCCCAAATTCCCCCTTTTCGTGAAATTTACATAGTGCCACCCCCGTTGCGAAACCATCTGTCACGTGCATGTCTGCGGTAGTTATTTGAGCGAGATCGGCCTTCTTTCGTGACTGAGGAGTGTGTGTTGTTTTAGGCGGTCGAATTGGTGTCTGACACGGAATCGTTTGCGATATCAAAACGGACAGAACAGATGTTTCGGGTAATATTAGGGCGACTTGATTTTGATGTGTGAGTAGTGGATGGCTGCACTGGAGGACCCGGGAATTTGCATCGACATAACCTATAACTTTATGTCGATGGGAATTTGAAGAACCATTTTGTGAAGGGGTGCACACTGTGATACCCAAAGGAAAAATATTTATGAAGCGATACTTTTCAACACGCGCTTGACTTGAGGAGTTAGCTGGTGAATGCATGACGAGAAGAGAGCGTTACGAAAAGTGTGATCGAGAATAACATTCTCTGCTTAAATATTGTTGTGGGACGGAACTGATTTTTGGTTTCGCGAGCTCCAGTGCAAGCTCCGCCCACTCAGAGCAAATAACCGGAAAATGTGGAAAAAGTTGTTTTTCTATGATATTTCACCTTTGTTTATGAAAATTAAGATGTGGAATATCATTTCCTAAGTGTTAGAAAAATCCTATGCAAGATTAGTAGTATTTGTTTATTTCAAATGGGAAAAAAGTCAATTTAATGGAAAATGGCTTTTTCAGTTATTTAGCTAGGAAAATCGAGCTTTCCTCTGAGAAGCATCGATAGAGTTTCTCAGTAGCTATCGTTTGACACCCGGATCATATTTCTAATGTGAAAGGGTCGATTTTTATTTAGATTTTGGAGTTGAGAATTATTATAATTTTCAAACGCAATTTTCAGGTAGAAGGGCTAGGAATATCGAAAAAGTTTATTCAACTTTTTGATTCAGCTCAGTGAGTTTTACCCGAAAATGAGGAAAACGAAAATTAAGATTTTCTAAATTTCCGAAGATTCCCGAATGTACCCGAACTTTGTTTACCAAAAGCTGCACACCCGGAGAACCACAGCGGACAATCAAGCGACAGGGGATTGGCTAAGGAAAATGTGTAGGTTGTTCGGGGAATCACCTAGCGCTGGAGCTGACGATCACTGATTGGGAGAAGAGAATTTGCCTCTTCCGCATGAGTTCAGGAGCATTCAAGCAGTGTTAGTTAGTCGACTGAAGAGCTTGAATGAGTGATACACGCTTCTAGACTTTGAAAAGTCCTTGTTAGGGCTACTTAGAGAACTTTGAGGAGCGGCGAAGTGATTGGATGTTTTGGCGAAGGTGCTCAATCATACCTTGGATTGTTCAGGTTCCAGTTGGCACTCCGTCAAAGGAAAGCAGCCCAAATTCTACCAAAAGCAGTGCGACTTCTACGATGCACCTAGCCCAGATATATACAGGGTGTACAGGCTCCCTGCGGAAGTGGAAATTCCACATGAAACAAGCCCATTGCTAACTTCGACCAGGAGTCTGTGGAGTGATGATGACGATGACTTTGAAAGCCAAACTTCGTGACACCTGGCTTCGCCCCCAGGAGGAAAACCTTAGAGGTTTTGAGGAGACGAACGCACAGCGCACAGGTGAGCCGCGCGTTTGTTACGAGCAAGAGACTGAGGCCCTAGCGAAAATGCTAGGGGATGGAGGTAAGTCAGGGGGTTACTCTGAAGCCAGACAAGGCTTGGGGGTAGCTTCATGGCGCAGCCAGTACCCGACAACCACTTTCGATGGACGAAGCAGGAACCCGGAGCTAGCGGGACAAACACAACTTCTCGTCGTACCCAGACAGGAGCTGAGACCTGAAATCCCTAGGACTCAGGTCTGGGATGCCAGCCGTTATGACGCAGGGTAAGTGGACAAGAGGGGTGCGGTGTAGATGAATAAGCCCCCTCGTTAAGCCGACCTAACCCATACGGAGGACAATATGAATACTCTCCATTTTTTCTCGCACAATTCCCACTTTTGGATGACTTTCATATGGTATTGTTTTAATTATCTGTAATTGATTTGTATTTGTTGTTGTTTTTCAATAGTATTTTGATCTGATGAATTGAAATATTTGATAATCATACATATCAATCCAATGAAAATTGAACTATATGGCATTGGTTGTTGGTTGGGAAACAAGATCAGTTTTTCTTTTAGAAACAAATGTTTTCTTTCCGATATTTCGAATTCAATCAAATTCTTCTTCAGAGCTCTGTAACACTGAATTTTCATAAACATACCATCCACAAAACTTGTACTGACATTATTGTTTCAATTTCACAAGGAATAATGAATTCTTAATCAAAGTACTCACAGGAAAATAGTTTCTTCGTGTTGAAATTACCTATTTTAAAATCTATCAGACATATTAGATACATGATGGAAAGTAAAAAACATTAAGACAACTAAATTCTCGAAACCAACACAAAACGACATGAAAGAAACGAATGGCTTTATTTGTGATTCTGATGAAGTGGTGGCTGTTTCAACAATGACAGAAAAAAAAATGAAGTATGTATCAAATTGTATGTATCAAATTGGAATTTTCAGTATTCAGGCCATCGACATCACCTCCAGTGTTAACAATATCGCATTTGAGGATATATATCATTTCACTCAGATGTCTTTTCGATTATTAAATATGGTTGAACATCTATAATAGCTGGATGATCACAATAAAAAATGTGTCCATATTCTTTTCCATGTTCAACGAGGGCTGTGTGGTTTTTTATATTTATTTTCTTAGAGTCTCTCAAGTGTTTGAAACACGTGTTTTATGATAACGTCCAATTTAACCAACATTGCATTTGTGACAGCTTTCACAGTCCAATTTGTACACTATATTGGATTGTATGTCTTGTGGTGTTTTGGTTCTTTGTTTTGAAAAAAAATGCTTTTCAACTTTATTTTAATTCGAAAAGGCCAGTTCAATTTGTTCGTTACTAATAGCATCCCAAGTTTATCAGATAAATTTTCTAGAAATGGAATTTTGTGATATTTGGATTTACCTCTGTTTTTTTCTAATAAGGGTTCTAGGAAAATTATTTTTTACTGAATAATTTTCAGTTAATTGGAGATTATCGTTATGGAATTGAGAATTGGAAATGACAATTGCACTTGACTACAAATTTTTTATATTGTTCGTTTCACTTTGAAAGTTATGTTTTGAATAATAATTCAAAAATCTCTCAGAAAAAGTTGGTTTATGACACTTGTCTACCTTTAGATTCGGTTTACATTTTCGATTGCTTCTGTGTCTAGAATTGTTAACGAACTGTTTTTTTTTCATTCCAAGAGTAAATTTCAGTTTTAGATGAAAACTATGAAAAGTATTTAATATTTCAGATTGTTTATTTTTTGGAATGAAAGTTATAATATCGTCAACATATCTTTTGAAAAAAAGCAATGAAAATGGCAACCTTCCCGTGCATATATGTTATAGTTCTGCCATGATCAAGTCTGCATAAATAGGTGACATACAATTACAAGTTTCTTTAAATTGTTATCCACACAAGACAAAGTGGAAATCGTTCTTATATGTGGTGAGAATGTGCCATATCGAGATGTTGCTTGTATTTTCAATCACCGGCATCCAGGAAGAATTATTCACTTCAGTATCTTGGAAAGGATATGGAAAACATCCAAAGAAACTGGCTCTGTGAACAATCGTTTTAAGAAACAACAAAATCCAATAAAGTTTGAGGATAATTTCTGAAATATGGTGGCGACATGCTAATTGAAAAAGATTTTTTTCATAAATTGCTCCAATGAACCAACAACGAACTATAGTTGAAACAAATGTTTATTTTATGTTTAATTATGTATTGTTGAATAATGTATAATGTTCATAGGAAACAAAAAATTTATCAAGAGGGATTGAGTTGGGTATTTTTCTTGCTACGTCTGGTCTTGGAAAATAATCGATATCTTCAAATATGAACGTTTTGCAAAAAAATTGGTTGGAAAAAAAAATCAAATTTTGATGACCAAGAGTTTTAATTCCATGAGAAGAAACGGTAATTTTTAGCAACAAAAGTCGTTGCATTTAATTTCAATCCCAATGAGATACGGGTTTACATTATCCAATTTTGCGATAACTCTCCAAATCGTATTTTCTAGACAAATAACTAATATTAGGGAGGCCCCGCAGGCATAACGACGAAAATATTTTTCCGCCTTATACCTTGTGACCACCCTACTGTTAACTTTCAAACATTTGTCGTCAAACCATATAATTTCCCTAAAACAGTCCCCTGCATCGAACGCTATCAGCCCAGCCCGTCTTCAGTCGATCCAAGCCGGCACCGGTGCCACAGCCATTTCTTCAATATACAGCTGTGCGCTTACACATCATCGTGCATATTGGGCGGTCTCGCGGGGAAATATATTAAGTCATATTCGATATTGAAATGGGGGTTGTCATGAAAGATAGAAAAAAGTGCGATGGAAATTGTTATGAGTTTCTTTTATCGGCGCCAACCCTCTACGTTTCCAAAGAAATAAAACGGTATGAGTTGAAATTGAATGAATTGAGATTTCAGCGTGGAATTGGGCGATATTAGGATAGTGTGAGGGATGGGGATTTGGGGAATGGCTAGATGATTAACTTCTGTTCTCCCTGAGCTGGAAGGATGTTGCTACATCACATTGACATGTTTCACAAATATGCCTGAGGTAGAGGAAAAAGGTATTTTTGATATATTATTCACCATCTGATGCCATGTTTGTATGGAAGCCCAGAGAGGCAACATATTTTTAGCTTTGTGTTTCGAAAATTTCAACTTTATTTTTGGAATTTAGACTTCAATATCCAAATTCCGAGTTTAAAGTCGAAATATCAAGATTGAAGTCGAAATTTCGGCTGAGCCAAGCTTCAACAAACTACAGGTCTGTATTAAAAAAATAAAGTGGATGATGAAATCTATTGAACGAAACGTCACATTGTAAATTTGCTTAGATAAAATTACCTTAAGTGGTGCGTATTTTTCAGAAAGATAATAATGCAGACCGTCAAAATTACAGACCCTTTTCTATCCTCATCTGTATCTTTGGCGAAGTCATCGAAATGATCCTAAAAAACTTTCTTTATGAACATAAATTTGGTTTTCGCGCAGGTAGATCAACAGTCTGTAAAGTTTTCGCTGCTACCATAAAAGGATTCAAAAAAGATATACATACTGCTTTAATTTTTCGTGACCTCATGAAAGCTTTCGATTATGTCTCTCGTGACCTACTCCCCCATGCCTCCTCCCGGGTTGAGTGCCATAGGATAAAAGCTTCGCCCCACAAAATAAATTCTGCGAAGAAACCCTAATGTTTCACTTCTTCCTCCCCCCGGTCCTCAAGCTGCTACTGGGCACTTCAGCAAGATTGACATCTGACCGCAAAAGCTAACCGGCGGCCATTGTTTAAAAGATCGCGGTCGAGTGTTTCTCGGTGGACCTGAAAGAAAATTTATCCAGTTAAAAAGTATTATACTAACCGGAGTCGCCTGACAGCGACTCTCGGGGGTGGTCTCTCGTTTTGTTTCGTTGGCCTTCTATGTTAATCCCTTTCTCGGAATCTAGGTTCATCCCTGTTCAACACATCGTGTAGATCGCGTAGCGCTGGATCGTTGTGCGATCTGATTCCATGTTCTCCCATATACACGTCCACATATTGTGTGTTAAGATCTAGGTCTCGGAATATATACCTATTGGGTATATACCTCGGAGCGTTTACAGCGGCCCTTATGCACACATTCATGAACGTTTGGATCTGGTTTCCGTATGTATGTGCGTACTGGCCCCAGAAAGTGCAGACATGCAGAATCATCGGTAATGGCACGGTCTTTATCATCAGCAACTTCACTTTGAGTCCCATGTTGGTTTTTCTACCTATTATTGGTAATAGGTTTTGTCGGGCAGATCTCGCTATTTCTATTCTCTTCCGTACGAGAGACCTGAATGTCAATTTCCTGTCTGAGGTGACTCCGGGGTATTTCGCTATGTTGGTCCACAGAATCTCTTGTCCGTTGAAGACGACTTTGCCTTCCGGTTGTACCAGCCTCCGGGTGAACAGTATCGCCTGACTTTCGTCAGGGTTTATACCTATTTTCCAAAGGTTGGCCTAACTCTCTAATCTATCTGCCTGTTGCTGTCAGCCAGAAAAGACTGGAATAGTCTTACTATTTGTTTCTTGTAGCCAAAATTGGTCATTTTGGCCAGAAGTCCGTCATGCTTAAGTCATTGCTCCCGTGTTGTATCCTTTGCCTTCCGTCGCAAAATCTACTACCTTCGGAACTTGTAACTCTGTTGAGTGTTCTGATCTGACACAGAACTGTTCGTCTGGTAGGATTCCTAGTTGGCTGGTTTGGTCCTCCAATCTCTTTAGGATGACACGTTCTACCATTTGGCTTTAGGAAGGGGTTAGGCTGATTGGCCTGTTGTAGTTGTCTGAAAATAGGTGGTTATTCTTTGGATAAGGAATGTGGATAACCTTTGCCTCCTTGAACGGGTACGGAAAGTGCTGTAGTTTGAGTATAGCGTTTATGATGTTTGTCATGCCCGTTATAGCCTTTCGTGGTAGGACTTTCAAGGCCCGGTTTAATCCGGGCCCGGGGCTTTACGAGTAGCTAGACGTCTCACGATGTCTTTCACTTCTTCGGGAGATGCACATCGTCCATTCTTTGTCTTCTTATTCTACGTACCTTCATTTCCACCTGTGTCTCTATTTTTTCTACCTCGTCCGTGAACAGGACGTCGTTCTCCCTACACTCCTTTCGAATTTTTCCGCAAATTTTTTCGCTTCCTTTTGGTCCCTGTAGACGATTCCTTGCTCGCCGTGTATTGGCGGGCATGGCTTTCAAGGTCTCTTCCTGAGAGCTTTCTGCATTTTCCATGCAGACTGGTCTTCAGTATTCAGTTCTTCCAGACGGGTTTTCCATTGTTGATCTCGGATAGCTTTAGTTCTTCTTTCAATATTCTGTTGGTTCTTTGCATACACATTTTGTCCATAGGGGCGCGTCTCCATTGGTATCTTCTTTTGAGGCGTTTCCTTTAAGCTCCATCATTTCTGGTGGAAGGTGCTCATGTAAGTTGAAGCACAGGGTTGGGACTTCCCGTGCGCTTCTTTTCATTATTCAAGTGATCGCCTGTTGCAGCTGGTGTGTGGCGTTCTCCAGATCCATCCTTGTTCCAATGCGTGGTATATCTCCTATCGCATCGTGAATGGCGCGCTGGTATCTCATCCAGTCGATGACTCTCTTCGTTGGATTATCTGTTATAACTTCACCTCTTCCTATTGTGGAAAGGATGGGATTATGGTCTGACGATCCTTCGTCTAGTACTTCCATCTTCGTAGTATTGATGTTCTGCACTAATGCGACGTCGAGAACGTCTGGGCCTTGGTCTTCTCATAGGTAGAGTGTCACTACCACGATGTTCTCGACATGATCTACTTCTCGAAAAACTGGAGTTCCATGATATAAGAGGTTCTGTGCTTTATTTGATTCGTTTATAGTTGAACGGTAGGCAACAATATGTATCTTCATATAGCGGCAAATCGGAAATACAGAAAAACCCACATGGTGTCCCACAGGAGTCTGTCTTGATGCCATTCTCAGGTATCTTATATACCAATTACTTTTATTGCATATACCCCTATGATATGGTGTCACATGCGGATAATACTACCTATTTCCCATCATAAGAAATATTACTCTATAGAAATAGTGTCCACTCGACAGTTGACAAAACCGCGACCTGTGTCTCGCTATACAACAGCATCTTCAGGGTCATAATACTATGGCGCCTGTGGTGTCACAGGTGTTTTATTTGTGGAATTTTTTTCTGAACCCCACTGATAATATCATTTCTGATGAGTTTAATGGTTTCCTAATTTAGTTGATAGGATGGATACTGTTGTGAATCATCCCCTGGAAAAAATTACGCTGGCCGCCGCTGATCTTCGTCCATCGATTGTGACTTGGGAATGGCCGCGCTCAACTCGACTTGCGCTCCACGATCGATCGCGTTGCTTTGAGATATATATAATATATACACTTCCAACAGGCGTATCAAGATAAATGCAGTGAAAAGTACAGTAGAGGTGATATGATGAGGCGATAGATGTTTGAGTATTAGTCTCAATTTCCAGTTAAAGTGTTTGTATTGTATTTTCAGTGTAGCAGTAAGAAGAAGTTGAGCTGAATTGTAGAGTGTAGTCAATTATTGTCAAACATACAGTGCAAACGTAACAATACAATACGTCACGAGCAAATTTTGTCTATGAGAATGATAATGATAATCGTTTGATGAAACTAACTAGAGCCCAAATATATTCATCAACCGATAACAAACATGTACTGAATTGAATTGAGAAAGTATTTCTGTTCCGAAATAAATATTTCAATACGAGCTGATCTGGCAATCATTATATCAAAGTTCAATTTGTTATACCCGATATATTGTATAGCCTACGTACTACCGGTTTTGTCAATTAAAACCTGCCAATAATAATTGAAAGTTAATTCAATCAAAGGGTATGATGTTTGATGTATTAGTGGTGCTGCGACACAATCGACTTTCCATACTGTCAACCTGTGATTATTTCTTGTGAAATGTTCGTGAATTTTGCCAATAAAAGTAGAATTCGGATCAACAGAGTAAAAATAATCATCTATACGGATAATCTTTTATGTCTGTCACATAGGAATCATCAGTATTTTTTCAGTTGGAAAATGAATGCGATATATTATTTTCCACAAGTTAGGGAATATAATGGAAAACGAAGGTATTCGAGAACAGTAGGTGATTTGAAAGGTAAAGACAATCCAACTGAATAAAAGAGCAGACAAGGAGATAAAACCTTCAGTTTTCTATTTGAATAGAGTCATGAGGATGATAGCACGATCTGCTATCTGAAGCGCTCGCATATATTAAGTAGAAGATATTAAAGCTTCAAATCCTTTGTGTGAATAAGTGATAATATTGGATTATCAATAGTCGACGAAACGCAAGATCTGCCTATAACATTTCGGCTGTCTGTGAGAGTGTGCAGGTCCGAGGCAGTTAAATTCGCGCTCACAAGAACTTGGCCTTCCGCAGACCACAACTTGGCAAAATTTGCGTCTTAGCTTCGGCCTGCACCCGTACAATATTCAACTGACCCAGGACTGAAGGTAAATGACAACAGAAATGACAACAGAAAATGACGTGTGTTCGCTGCAACTGACCCTAA
>WOGR01010205.1:0-11014 GCA_015342045.1 Leptinotarsa lineolata
ATATGGATGATCTAAAACTTTATGCCTCTGGAGAGAAGGATCTCCATCAGTCCTTGAGGGTGGTGGAAGAGTACACGCATGCTATCGGTATGAAATTTGGGATAGACAAATGTGCAATGGTCCATCTCAAAAGAGGACTACGGAGAGGATATGCAGCTCGTAGATAGAAGCATCCTACACCACCTGGATGCCGGAGAGACGTATACTCACCTCGGAGTGGAACAATGTCACTCACAAGAGGTAACAGCAGTAAAAAACTCTCTCGACGGCAAGTATCAGCACAAACTACGACAGATCTGATCATCGGAACTGTCGGGGAAGAACAAAGTTGCTGCAACAAATATGCTCGCCGTTCCAATCTTACTCTACTCATTTGGAGTATTGAAGTACACTCGAGAAGAGCTGTATCCACTCGACGTGAAGACCCGAAAAACGATGCATCTCCATAGGAGTTTGCATCCTAAATCGTCCGATCCACGGTTGTTCCTCCCCCGACAACAGGGAGGCCGTGGACTTTTGAGTTTGGAGTCCTTGGAAAAAAGCCACTCTGGTATTGAAGTCAAATCCAACGTATGATTAGAAACATATCTTAAACAAAATATCATGCGCCAACTTTGATTTTTCATATTTTTTTGTTTTGAAAATCAAGAAATATAATAATATTGGTAGAATATAATTGCAGGATATAATATCGGTAGAAGTTGCAATTTTGAGTATAAAAAACAAAATCCTGTTCGTAACATGTGGATTCATTCACCCTCTGAGAGATCCGAGGTTAAAACTGCCAGGCGCTCCTCTGAAGACAACTACTACTCATATTTCCAACGCAATTCATCCAGGCAGAAAAGTAACTAAATACTCTCATAAAACCAATAACTGCAGCTTGGGCATTCAGTTTCAGTTATAAATTGCTTACTTCCGTCTGAATGCCGATATCCCACATCAATTCCAAGTTTTCTTGTACATTCGCTAAATCTCCGGAATAGCGACCGCCCCAATATCGTTTGAACGTTCGGACCGGAATGGCACGTTAATATCTACAGATCGCTCGTTGTCTTTTTGTATAAACAATATTGAAAATTCAATTGGGAGAAGCTGGCATTCAATATCGCCCTGTCCAATACTATTTGGCCATTACAGGAAGCCGATCGGATAAATCTCGACAGGCCAGCAGCGTAACGGATGAATTACATTTAGGGTTTTCAATTCTGATTTATTGATATGTGATGGAACTGGATGATACTTTACTTGATGATGTATTCAAGTTACAAGTGATTGTAAGTGAGTAAGTAAGACTTTATTTCCTCCATGACAAAATAAATTTGTATAGAATTTGTCAACAACCTAAAAATACAATAATACATAACCTAAATTTGAGTCCACAAATATTCGTAGCATACAAGAGGAACGTACATAAATCTGTAGAGTTTGAAATCAATACAAAAAATATTCATCTACAGAATAAAAACTTTTTCAGTTCAGGAAAAGATTTCATAGACAATGGTAATTTATTAAAAATCCTTCGGCCAATTATAGATGGAGAATTAAAAATGACATTTTTGTTTGAAAAAGGTTCATGTAGATCTTGATATTATCTTGTATTGACTGAATGCACTCGAGAATTAGTTTCAAAATATTTTTAATTGCAGTATACAAATATACAGACTTCAAAAATAAACAAACATGAGAGAGTTAAGATTTTGAATTCTTAAAAATAATACTCACAACTGGTGGTATTCGATACACCAGCAATACAACTAATTATTTTTTTATGGGAGATGAAAACATCAATAAATTTTGATGACATTGCCCAAAATACAATGCCATATCTCAAACGAGATTCAGCCTGCATAGTCAACTGGCCATGAGTAAGAACACATTCAAGATTACGAAGCATATAAATCACAGAATTCATATTTGAAATGACTGTCTCATAATGTCTCCCTCAATCAAGACACTCATCGTCATATAGACCCAAGAATTTCACACATGATACCTTTTCAATTTGATCATTACCAATTTTAATATCTATATTAGCAAGCTGTTTTTGTCTATTGTGAAAATGTACTGCATGTGTTTTATCTGCATTGAGATGAGGAGAATTTCTACAGATCCACTCATAGAGACTCGACATTGAATTATTAGATTGTGTTTCTAAAGCTGCATTTATTTTATTAGATATCAGAAAAGAAGTGTCATCTGCATAAATTGTGAAGTGTACTGATGAACTCATGGAGGTTATACTACTCATATATAGTGAGAATAAAACGGGCCCAAAACTGATCCTTGTGGGACACCCATAGTAATGAAGATTTAATCAGATTTACTGACATTTACCGATTTTTCCGTAATATTTGGAGCACCAACATATTGTTGACGTCCTAATAAATATGATTCAATCCAGTTCAAGGACTGACCACGAATATCAATTGATGTTAGTTTACTATATGATAATGAGTGATTAACATAGGCGAATACCCGACTGAGATCGCAAAAGATCCCAACCGTGCACTCACCTGAGTCCATGAAATTGGTCAATAAACCATAAAATGAATGGATTGCAGTACTTGTAGATTTCGATACCTGAAATCCATGCTGTTGTTTGATGATTATGTCATTCTGACACAGATATGAATTGAGTCTGTTGGGATAGCTATATTCAAAAACTTTTGAAAAAATAGAAGGAACTGTTATAGGCCGGTAGCTATTGATATTTTTATGGTCACCACGTTTGAAAAAGAACTGTGGTACTTCATCAAATCCAGCTGATTTCGCGTTTTTTATTTTACGAAATATAAGTTTACTTAGTTCAGATGAATTGTAGGGATATGAAAGTGAATTGGTTTGCAATTTATTGATATCATCAATTGGAATGTTAGGAGACTGAGGAATCTTCGAGACCACGTCTTTTGGGGCATTTTCAAAAAATAAATTAAACATATTTGCCACTTCTAATGAGTTATCGACCAAACATCCTTTATCCATCAATGTTATATTATTCAGCTCACCATTATTATTTGTAAACTCTTTGACAAGTTTCCAGGCACCTTTGGTGGGGTTATCTGATGAAGCAATAATTTTAAGAATTTTTTTCTCCATAATGAAATAATTATCTATAATTATTTCATCGGGAAATAACATTTTCAATTCTGAAAGAAGAACCATATGAAACTATTTTTTTTTAATCAAAGAAGTTGTATGGATAGAACTGACAGTTACTTGATGATAACTCATGTGAGAAAGCTTACTAAATTGCGACACGTGTCGCGGTACTGCGTCACAATATTATGACGCCCGAATATGCTTTTGTATAGCAAAACATGTATCACGGTTTTGTAAACTTCCAAGTGGAAATCTCAAATTGAAGTGTTTTTTAATACGTCAGATTCACTGGAGTGTTCAGTTGATGAGTTTGTACTACAGTGATTAAGGTGTAAAAATCTGAATTTTGGAGTATGATCAGGCTAATTACAAATTCATTATTAGTTGTTCGTTCGAGTGGTTTTTGTTGAGTTCATAAACAACTTATTCTGACTGATATTTGCTAAGAGGGTGGAGAAATAACATTTAATATTGTACTTTCCAAACTCATGTATCAATCAAATATTGAAAATCACAGTGAGGTTCACAACTTCACTGATGCATAAAATTTTCAGAATTATTTAAATAAACTATGAACAGAAGAGGAGCCCTTCACAAAAACAGCTAGATTATAAAAAATTACACAGAAACAATTGAAAAATACATGATCCTTCCTTTATCTCTAGACTGGGTAATCCACTTCATATGTTTATTTACGAATTTATCTACCGTAGTGAATATGTTTTCGAGATAAATGCGTGGAGCCAAATACAAGTATATTTTCTTGATGATTTACTCTGCGAACTTCAGAAAACCGCAAAATTTAATTCGTTCGAACACGAGCTGTGTTATTTATATGTTATAAGAACTGCAAAAAAGAACTAACAGTCACGACTGACAAAAATAGAAATGTAAATAACTGTTTCTCCTTAATCCATAATTCATTTTTTGTACAGGTTTTGTCTATAGGTTTTTTCTCGTTTTCATTTTGTAATGAACTTTGTGAAAATACAAATTATTTGAAAATGAATTTCGCTTTGCTCTGACAATGAAGTATGATACGACAAGTGTTTTCTATGAAACAAAAATTATGTTAAAAGCAAATTTAGGAAAATCAAAAAAATCATATAATATACCCCGAAAATTACAGTATGTTTGAAAAATTATTCAGAAAGCAGAGAAGTGATAAAAAAAACGTGTGCGTCTCATGACGCCCAACAGAAGTGATAACTGAAACTAATCTAAGTTGAACTATTCAATATTGAAATTGTTTAACTTGAGAAAAGCTTAGGTTATTACTTTAATTTTATGTATATCAATGTGATAATGTTAGGAAAGGTTATTTATTGAAAAAACATTTCATTGATTATTTTGTGTATGTACATATATCATAGCTACCATGAGCCAATTGTTACTTTTGTAGGATTGAATAATGATACTAATAATGTACATACACAAAATTAGTATCATCCTTTTCTAACCAGGTTCCACATAATAAAAGAATATTGCCTAGTTGCTGGTTAGATTTTACTATCAACAGTATATGTCTAACGCACTGTAAACACTGATTGCCTGTCTGACGAGAGAGGACGAGCCTGCTGACGTATGTGTAAGAAAAGAGGAAGTCAGACAAACTGGCGCCGTTACCCGTTAGGTAATGAAGCGGTTTACCCTCCCATGAGAAGTTATCACTTCAAAAAGGAATCGAATGGGCGTGGCAGTTGGAAAATTGAATATTCATTACGAACACAAATGGTACATGCAACCTCATTAGCAATTAAATCACTACTACAACACCTCTTTGAATCATGCTGAAAATGGAAAAATGAAAAGCGGAATTTTTTTTCAAATCCTGACACAGGAAGAGTTGAAAATAGGAAGTGGAAGTTAGTGTATACAGTTTTCGAGAATCAAAAATCGTAAGAGATTCAAAATCAGTTGAAATAAGAAAAAGTTTTCCATGTTCGAGCTCATTTCAAAATTTAGAAAACTTGGAACATTGTTTTGATACCGTTATCTTCAGAGGTGAAAGTTTATTCTCTTCAATTAATTCGAAAATTGAGTGGTTGAATATTGGTTCACTAGCCCAGAATCCAACCACTGTTCTACCAAGCTCCTTTCAAATTGGTATGATATAAAGCCGTTAGAGTTTCTAAAATATTTAGTTTGGTTACCAAGTGATGAACTTCTACCAGAATATATTTCAATTCCCAGCAAAAGACGATCATATAATTAAAGAGAACAATACCCGCTCTAGTACGCTGTAGTCGAATGGTGCCAAACGTTTCATTTACTGTTGCGGCAGACAACATGACAACATCAGTGAGGACTGCGAGGACGAAAGTTACATCTTGGATTTTTACAAGTTATATGTTGTGTAATATATGAACTCACTGAAAAGTCCATTTTGAAAAAGGATTGAGTTATGTATGAAACAGTGGTGTGCTTGGCGATGTTGATTTCATCACGATCACAGTTATTCTGTGATTCGAATTGTTTGTATATTTTGAATATATAACGAGGTTTCATGTGGGTAATGATGTCGTGAGGTGCAACAAAAAGTTGCCTAATTTCGATTAGTCTGAGCAATACAGACCCATCGAACTCAGCTGAGATGTCATTAGACTTCCTGACAACATAAGAGGATCATAAGATAAGTAGTTGTTCCGGATTTTCTGAAAGCGTTTCACGTTCCATTATATTGAAGAAGGCTCCTAAATAATATTAGTGCCGTGCAATGGCTTGGTTTGAATAAATATGTTATCAAATCTCTATTGCAATTCAGCTACCGTGAGATATTATAACAGATCTGAGAATTGGTACTGATATGTTTGTAGAATCTGAGGTTGGAATATAATTACAGTCGTAGACTCAATTTCAGCCTTTTTGCATTTAGTATCTATCAGTATCAATTGAGATCTATTCGTGGTTAATTCTGAAATATGAGCAGCTGAAATTCTTGTGTGGTTTTCAGCATCATTATTGATATTTTGGAAGGCTTCTTCCTAGTGATTTCTACTGAATGAGTAGTATAACTAGGTGTTGTCAACATAATGATAAATGCTACAGTTTCTCATTTTCAGCAAGGAAATCTGAAATACATATCGAGGATAAAAGCGACCCAAGAATTTATTCATGAGACACACCGACATCAACTCGTAGAATTCTAGAATATCTGTTATCCACACATATAATTCGTCTTTGATTTTGTAGGTGACTTCCTGACAACCTAAAGGTTTCTATATCATTTCCACAGTTTGCTCCATTACATTAAATGCTTCAGTGTAATGAAAAAGCACCATCAGAGTTAACTCGTTTTCATCAATTGCAATATATGAATCTTGTGTTATGTTAACAAGAGCAGTTGTAATACTGTTTGAGCCAGGAAACCTGACTGAACAGAATTGACAATGTTATTAGTGGACACAAATTAATCAATCTAATCTTTGAGGATCACCTCGAGTGCTTTGGAAAGAACAGGCAGTTCACCTCAGGTGTGAAGATAATTCTGATGTGTGGTCACATTTTGGTATTTGTGGGAGTATCGCCTCTTTTTAGGAGGCGAGAAAGGAGTTTGTTTCGAAGGCGGTATTGAAAATATGTGCGATTAATGAAGTAGCTTTCAACATACCTAAACATGGTTCGTGATATAACATCAAGTCCAGTACAAATACTTAAGCTAGTGCTGCGCTTGAATGTGACTTATTATTAATAGATTTAAGTGTAGTCTATTTGGAAATTGGTCGTATTCCATAAGTGTAGTTCTGCAGCTGATTATAGTGTACTCAATGAGTATGATGATTTCTTGACTTGAATCTCCTGAGAGCCTTAAATCCCACATTTTCAGTTCATCTTATATTGATAATGTGCCAAAGGAAAAGTTGTTATGTTATTGTGATGGAGGAGATACAGTATCTTTTCATTGAAAAATTCTACTGTTTTATCTACAGCTCTGGACTAGAATATATCAGTTCATTGCGTAACAATCAGCTATGGAATTTTCTTTGTCGGAATTTCAAAATCCTCAAGCATATATCGATATATTGTCGATATGATTATATTGTTATTCCATTCACCTTTTTCCACCTATATTCTCAACACTACTAACACAATTCTTCAGGCAGAAAACTCCCATTTTTGCGAATGCACACTCACAGATTGCGTTGTGCACAACAAATAACGCGGAAAATAATTCTAAGATCGTGAAGAGTGCCTTCTGGTTCGCATCTGGTATATTCAAATTCAATTACGGAGCTCTGAAGGCTTATCTTGTTCCGAAACATTTCAGTCTTGTGTAAAAATAGGTCAATAAAAAGGCATTCGCTGTATACTGAATTTGCTGAACCGCATACTGCCAGTCCAATGATATCCTACTATTGCGTGGGGTTCTGTGAAACTGGTTCCGGTCACGTATTTCTTGAAGGAAATACAGAATCTATATAAAAATGAAATCAAGTTGAAATTGAAAGGGGTATATTTTGAGGAGAGATTATTTTTGGGAAAAATAGGGTTTTGGCTTTCTATTTATTCATCTTTATACAAAAAGAAGGAAGTAAGCAATCAGTTTCAAAAAAAGCCATACAAACATGCAAAGAAGTTACTTTCAGACGCAAACTAGAAAAAAGCCACCCTGAAACAGCTACTCTCATATAATTATACAATTATACAAAACACACTTTTCTTACTGAGTTTGTATTATAAACACTGAAATTTACTTCCCCCTTTCTTTCTCTGAAACATTTCCACATTTTTTCCAAAATACAGTTGTTTTCAATAAAATATGATAATGAACTTTGATAAAGCTCTCTTTCAAATATGTTTCTGTATGTAGTTGTTAACTGAATGACATTTGATCACCTTGAGTGCGTCAAATCTTTTATGTACTTTTTCAAGATGGAAAACCCTGTGAAAACTAATCGACAATGTATGAAGAAATTCATCTTCAGTGGCGTAAGACGCAGGGAGAATAGACCGCCGGCACCGTGTAAGAGAGAAAGTGTCCCCCTCTCTTTCTACTGCGCGGCAAAAATGTATGCCTGCGCCTGCTGTTTCGTTTAAGCGGCGCAGGGCGCTTGCGCGAATGTGCATGTGTGTTTGTTTTTCGAATAATGGATTTGGTTTGACGATGTCAAATGATCGCAATCTTAGCACAACGAAATACAAAACTACAATTGATGCGGTCTGTATTAGACATGTAAATAGGTTCAAATCAAAATTGTACGTTTCCCACTTCAGCTACCATAAAACTATCGAATCAGTTGTAGAGATTGAGGATGAGAGTCCTGGTAATGATGATGGTAAAAGATATGTTGAAATTATGGATCAAAGATGATTTTTATGAGAGATAAACGTTTTAATGTGAAATAATTGTAATTGTTCTAAAGTGGTCACGGTAGTGTGGAGGTTAGCACATTCGCCTTTCAAGTGGACCACCGGGGTTCGATTCCCCGCCGGGGCCACCGTGCTGGGTAATCGCACGTTGAAAGGTAAGGCCTCGTTAATGTATTGCTCGCACAAGTTCCGACTTCTGAGGGTTGACGTTCGTCAGCTGGTTAACGGAACGAACAATTTTAAAACAATTTTTCGAAGTGTTGAATTTTTTATATAATATATATTGTCAGGTTTGTCTACGGTAGCGCAATAAATGAATATTTTATTTTACCACATAAATGATAGTACTTTCATACTGATAATTGAAGCAATTCGTGCAAAATTATTCCCTAACCATTCAAAAATATCAAAAATGCACAATGTTAATATTCAAGTTTTCACCTCTGCCGGCAACCAGTATTTTTTTCTGGCATCTTCTGTTGAATAAAATAGTGCACAATAATCGAAAAACTCCCCCAGTTCGTATATGAACTGATTTGGATTGGGGGTTGGAAAACACCGTAGTGACCTTTACCTCTAGAAACCAATTTCGACCGATATTTCGTGAAACGCTGAAGCATAAATCCCACTCAAGCTTCGGGGTTTGAAAAATAATCCTTTTTCTCGATTTTTGTATTCCCCGAACGAACATATCAACAGCTACAGAAAAGTCTTGATGCCGAAATTAATGTTATTTTTTGTTTGGTTTGGTTGAGTTTGGGTCAGGAATTTGGTCTTTACCTAATCGAAAATCGATATCTTCGACAGAGAAGCTGTCAGAGAATCTATAGAAAGGGCGTACGTGAAGTATATCAATGTATGGGTATAAATGTGTAGTTGGAGCGGTCTGGATATTTTTCATGGAATAAATCTTCGGCCCATAGGAGAGGATCAAACAAAAAAACCAATTCGTTTCCATCTCGATCTTGCTGATCTTGTGTAATTGAGTTGAAGTTGTTCTATTTCATAAAAAATCGTGTAAAAACGTTTGTTACAGCTAACTATGTTTCTTACGATTATAAACGCTCATAGAAACGTTAAACTTGAATAACTTTATCAGTTGACTGGTATATGTATATTGAATAGGAGAAGACTAAATTTGATCCATGTGGGACGTCTGATATCAAATTCATCAGTGTGAGGTGAACTCCATCAAAAACATGGCTTGTTGTCAAGATAGATTTGGAACACGTGAAACCAATCATAAGAGACACAAATGTGATGTAAAATCGATATGAAGCTGATTATGTGTCAAAAGTCATACTGAAATTAACCATTGCATATCAATATATTATTGCTATGCGTTGACTTAGTTGCAGTGTCGCATATAGAATCTTGTTTCAGGAAAAGGTCTTCTGAAAGTTGTTGTGAAATAAACAACAATAATAATTTCAGCAGTTCGGACTTCCATTGTCTAAAATTTTAAAAAATGATTTGAAATCCCTGAAAAGAATTCACAGTTAAATAAAATA
This sequence comes from Leptinotarsa lineolata, assembly GCA_015342045.1. Taxonomy (NCBI): domain Eukaryota; kingdom Metazoa; phylum Arthropoda; class Insecta; order Coleoptera; family Chrysomelidae; genus Leptinotarsa; species Leptinotarsa lineolata. Next base: position 9,924 of record WOGR01010205.1, read on the forward strand.
CGAGTAAAAAAAAGGAATAAATAAAATAAAATAAATTAATATAATTAAAAGTTGAGTGATTTCAAACCACGTTACTTCACGACGTTTCGATTGTAGATACTAACAAAAGAATATTGAAAACTTATTTTTACTAATTATAATTCATTTAATTATTCAGTCAATAACAATTTATCAAATTTTATTGTTATTGTATTTACTTCTAATTCATCCTTTATTTTAGACACTATGTACATGTGTATTGAAGGTTACTTTTGATTATTCATTAATTCAATTGAATTAATGAATAATGAATTGAATTATTCATTTTTTCCGCATCATCACGTTATTTGCTTTCGTTTCTGCTGAATTGTGTGCTGTTATAACCCTCTATAATTTTTCAAACTGTTTCATTCAACTTGCCCTATTTGTTTGTTTATTAATTTGTTTGATTTGAATTTAGTAATTGAAGTTTGATTTTCTTTCGACAAATTGATCTGATATTTGGTACATACACTGAGTTTTGATGACAATGCGATCTGATCAATTTTATATCATGCTAATTCTAAGATGGCAGCAGCTACAAAATGGCGAATAACATATTTTTTCACAGCTACCTCGCTATAGGTATCAAACGACAGGGCTTGACTATTAGAATAATAGTATACTTTAAAAAATATGCAAATTTAAAATGGTGGATTACATATTATTTCACAACTACCTCAGAATGGTTATTAAATGACAGGGCTCAACTAGTACTATAGTAGTAGTACACTACGAGAAAGATCCACATACAAAGAAGTCACTCAGAATCGGGATACAAGAATGGATCTCCCACCCGAGTCAAAATTTTGTATCGTGTCGAGGACTACGTGGCGTTAGGGTGGCTAAAAACATGGACGTAGAAAAATAAATGGACTTGGCAAACCAATACCTTCAACACAGAATGTTTTGAAGCCGCTCGGTTCGGTGGTGAGCGGGTTACGGGGAAGGAGGAATCTTGCGATATACTGTGACTTACCCTCCAACGACAGTGGCGCACGCAATAAATTCAATATGGGCAATGTAAACGAAAATATGCAAAATGTTATATACTTATGAAAACTTCAGAGATC